>PVKH010006665.1:0-20849 GCA_004027955.1 Chaetophractus vellerosus | reverse complement strand
TTGCTGATGGATGCAGATGCAATTAGCCCCAGGCTTGCTGGACCCAACAGCTGGGCACAATTACCTGGCCGAGTTGACACATTAGCCTAGCCATCACAACATCATTTTAACAAATTTATGTGAAAACTTGTTGACATTAAGTACCACAATCTGGGGAGTAGGTGTAGCTCAGTAGTTGAATGCCTGCTTCCCACTTAGAAAATATTTTATTTATTTATTTATTTATTTATCCCCCCCACCCCCACTGCTTGTGCTCGCTGTGTCCATTTTCTGTGCGTTTTTCTGTGTCAGCTTGTCTCTGTTGTATCATCTTCCTGCGCCAGCTTACTGTGCCACGCAGGCCGTCAGCTCACCACGCCATGTGGGCCGACTTGCCTTCACCAGGAGGCCCCAGAAATTGAACGTGGGGCCTCCCATATGGTAAACGAGAGCCCAAACACTTGAACCACATCCGCTTCCCAACAAGGTCATATTTGATTTTCTTGGAAGTAAGATGAAACTTTCTAATGAAAGTCTTTTTTTTTCTCATGAAAATTTGTTAATGGGCAAAACAGAGTGAGTTTCTTCATTTTCTCTTTGGATCAAGTCCATGAGCAGTCAAAATGATAAGATGTAGAGAAGAGCTGAGAACTATGCTGCTATTTCAGGGAAACAATCTTTATATTGGTAGAGGCAAAAAACATTAACTAGAATTATACTATACCTGTTGAAACACTTTTTCTGCTTGACGTTCAGCATCAATAACTTGTCTCTCAAGCTGTTGCATCTTCTGTAAAATTCATTGAAATCTGGACAACTTTAGAGTCGCTGTGATTAGGTCTATGTTCATTTTCAATTTTATTGTTGTTTGATATTTCTCAAGCCCAGAACTTCAAGTCTACATCAAGTTCTCAGCAGTCCTAGCCCTGCCAGTTGATTAACTTCGACATTAAAAATTTCCAGTTTTCCTTCTGTTATTGATTTCTGGCTTTATCACATTATAGTCTGGGAATACGCTTTGTGTGATTTCAATATTTTACATCCTGCAGGATCTAAAATGCAAATTCATGAAATGTAATGATAAATCAATATTTTGGATTCATAATGTATAAATATATAATTTGTCAAAATTAAGGGGACAGAGGGGTATAAGGACATAGTTTATGTAAGCTCTTGAAGTTGTTAAGTTGGTATCAAAGTAAATAATATTGTTAAAGATTTAGGATGTTAAATTAAAATCCCATGGTAAACACAATGAAAATACCAGAGACTAGGCAAACTTATAAAGATAGAAAGTAGAGTACAGTTTACCAGGGGTGGAGTCAGGGATAATGGGAAGTTAATATAAAATGAGTGTAGGGTTTCTGTTTGGGGAGAAGGGAAAGTTCTAGTAATGGATGATGGTGAGGGTACTGCAACATAGTGAATGTGATTAATCCCACTGAAATGAGATGTTTGGGAGGGGTTGAGATGGGAAGATGCATGTTGTATATATGTTTCCACAATTTAAAATAAGAAAGAAATCAGGCGAAATGCAGAACTACAGCCATGACTGAGGCTGATGTCAATCTGAAAACCTATCCCCCCGCAGATGCCCACTCACCAAGAAACTGCTGGGCCTCATTCAGCAATCATGTAACTACAAGCAGCTTCATAAAGGATCCAACGAAGCCAGCAAAACCCTCAACAGATGCTGAGCCCCTGAAGACCACCCTGCACCTCCCACTGCTGTGTGAAGACAAGGATGTGCCCTAGTGTTTGTGTGATCCAAGCAGGCCCAGGGGCAGGCCTGTGGGGTCTCCAGGTCTGTCATTTCCTGCTCTGACATCATCAAAGAAGGCTCACGGGTGAACAGCAGACCCAGTCTTATCAGCAGTTGGATTGTTGTATTTTTTTGTTTTGTTTTGTTTTGTTTTATAGGCTTTTTTCCCCTCCCACCCCAATCCTCTTATTCACCCTTTTGAAAATGAACTAATACCCAGTAGAAGAAGGAGAGCGGTGGCCACTGTCAAAGGCAAGGAAAAGTTTTTTTATTATAAATAGTTGTATTTTGTCTGTCTTCACTACATGCTCATCTTCAGATTTCCAGCTGTATTAAGTTCAGGTCAGGGGATACCAGAGGAAAATTAAACAGAAAACTCCACTCCAGTTTAGTTTTACTAGAATTCTGGTGTTCTCCAAATCAACTGCTGCTATTAAGTTTTCAGAGTTCTCAAGTCATTGCTCCATACATTGTATACAGGTTTTAAAGTTGTTTTCAATGTGCAAGAAAAGGTAAAACATTCTTGTTCCATCTTACCTAGACCAAAACCCCACTACTGATAGTTTAGTTTCTGCTTCCAATTTTATTATACATTCTATTTCTTTTCCTTGTATTACTCTACTGGCTAGTATGCCCAATACAATGTTGACTAAAAGCAGTGATAGTAGCAATCTTGTCTTCCTCTTTAAATATAATATTCTTGGCTGTGAATTCTATTTTTTCTTCCTTTTTAAAAAAAATTGTGGGAACATATATACAACATAAACTTTCCCAACTCAACTACTTCCAAGCACACCATTTCAGTGGGATTAGTCACATTTACAAATGTTGTAATACCCTCACTACCTTCCATTACTAAAACTTTCCTATCTCCCCAAACAGACATTCTATACCCATAATGCATTAACTCCCCCATTATCCTGCCCCTGGCAACCTGTATTCTAATTTCTGTCTCTAAGAGTTTGCATTTTCTCTGATATTTTCTTTGTAGTTTCCATGGGGCTTAAATTTAACATCTTAAATCTATAAAAGTCTCGTTTGCTTAACTTAACTTCAGTAGCATACTCAAAATATGCCCTATACCCCTCCAACCCTTCACCTTTACATGGGTCTTTTCAAAAATTATATGTTTATGCATTACATGTCTAAAACCACTGATTTATTGTTACATTTTATGCATTTGCCTCTTAGATCCTGTAGGAAGTAGAAAGTGGTGTCATAAACCAAAAATACAATAGGACTGGCATTTATACTTACATCATTTCCCTTACCAGAGAACGTTATTTCTTCATGCAACTTTGATCTGTTGTCTAGTTTCCTTTCCTCTCACCTTGCAGAACTCTCTTTAGCATTTCTTGTAGGGCCAGTCTAGTAGTGACAAAATCCCTTAGTTTTTGTTTGTCTGGGAATGTCTTAATCTGTTCCTCATTTTTGAAAGAAAGTTTTGCTGAATTCTTAGCAATTTTTTGCTTTCAGCACTTTCAATATGTCATCCCTCTGCCTTCTTGCCTCCATGATTTATGATGAGAAATCAACATTTAACCTTATTGAGCCTCCCTTGTATGTGACATGTTTCTTCTCTCTTGTGGCTTTTGGAATTCTCCAGTTTGATTATAATATGCTATGGTGTGTGTCTATTTGGGTTCATACAATATGGATTTTTTTTAGTATCTTGGATATATATGTTCATGTCTTTGTTAAATTTGAGAAATTTTCAGCCACAATTTCTTTAAATATTCTCTCTACCCTTTTCTTTCTTCTCCTTCTGGGACTCCCTCAATGTGTATATTGATATATTAGATGGGGTCCCACTGGTTTGTGAGTCCCTGTTCACTTTTCTTCATTCTTTCTTCTTTCTGCTTCTCAGACTGGATGATTTCAACTGTCTTATTTTCCAGTTCATTGATGCTCTCTTCTGCCAGCTTTAATCTGTTCTTGAGCCTCTCTAGGGGATTTTTTTTGGGGGGTTTAAATTTGTTACTGAGGTCTTCAGCTCCGTTTGGTTCTTATTCATAATTTCCATCTCCATATTGATCTTTTCCTTGTGTTTCCTCATTTTCTTTGCACATGTTTCCATTTAGTCTTAGAGTATATTTAGGGTCATTTTTTTTTTTAAGTCTTTCTCTTATATCTCGGGTCTGTCCTGCTCATCAATGTTTTCTAATGCTTTAATCTTCCCTTTTGCCCAAGCCATCATTTCCTGTTTCTTTCTTTTCTTTTTTTTTTTTTTTTTTTTTTTTAGGAGGTCCTGGGTTCAATTCGCAGGACCTACATGCAAAGCAGGTGCTCAACCACTGAGCTACACCCACTCCTTTCTTTGTTTTATAACCTTTTGTTGAAACCTGAATATTTTTATATTTTAATGTGTTATCTCTGGAATTTAGACTGTGAGGCATCTTCCTTACACTTATATGTAGCTAATGTTATGACACAGCTTTCCTTGAATACAAGGAAACAAAACAAAGGAAGGAAAAAAAAAACACCTTTCCCATTCTTTGTAGTTTAATGAGTGCTCTCCTTCAGGGCTTATCCATGTGATAGGTTTAGAGAAGCACTCCGGGCTAAAGCTTAGGGCCCTCCCTAATCCTTTCTGCACATGAGTCTTGTCTTGAGCATGGTGTGAGTGACTCTAGGGATTCCCCCATTTACACTGATACAGATGCCCCCTCTTCCCTAGGAAACATTTTCTTCATGATGCCAGGCATTGCACTGTATATCCTATAGCCAACAATCCCTTGCCCCAGGCAACCACAACTTGACTCCTCTCCCATAGTACAGGGCAAGTTCTGGGATAGTGTACCTATGACAAATGTCTGGTTCATTCCCTCAGGCTGCCACCAGTCAGATTGTGTCAGACATACATATTACCAGTATGTGTGCAAGGATTACTCTGCTCCCTCTAGAACAAGAACCAGTAATCTGCCCTGGTAGTGTGAGTCAGTGCTGCTCCAAACAGGTAAGGGTATAGGGAGAGGCCAACCAGGGCACCATAATGTCCTACTACTTTTAAGTCTTTTTCTTCATTCGGAGCTCACCCTATTTCTGCAAGCCTTTATCTGTTTTCTGGAGCTTTGAGAAAGATATTTCTGACAGTTCTTGTTGGTTGATCAAAGCTTTTGTGGTTTGGGAGCAGATGTGAGTCAAGCAGATGAGTGCCTGCTTCCCACATGGGAGGTCCCAGGTTTGGTCCCCAGTGCCTCCTAAAAACAAAACAAAACAAAACAAAAACAACAAGCAAACAAATGAAAAAAAATTCAGGTGAGCCAGTGTGGCTCAGTGGTTGAGCACCAGTTTCCCACACATGAGGTCTGGGGTTTAATCTCTGGCCTCGGTACCTAAAAAAATTTTTTTTAATTAAAAGATTAAAATTAAAAAAAGGCTTCTGTGGGGAGACAGAGCCCTGAAGCTTATCTCTCTGCCATCTTGATTTGGGTTGGCCTGAATTCTATTTGGCCTGAATTTGTCCCCAACCTTTTATTTTCAGTGTTCTGTATCCTCATAAATGTGTCTTTTTTTTTTTTTAATTATTAGGCTGAGAGTTTTGCCTTTTTATCAAGGAGTTTAACCCATTTATATTTACTGTAATTACTGTCTTTTTTGAACTTATTCCTATATCTGTCTTTTCAAGTTTTTATTTACTTCACTTTATTTTAATTTTTCTCCTTTTCTGGTTTCTCTGGATGGATCTTTTTATGCTAGATTAAATATAATACTTTTAATTTTTTATTCATCTAATGAGACCCTAACATTTTTAAATTCAATTTTATTGATACATATTGATAAAGCATACAATTCCTCCAAGGTGTACAATCACTGGAATTTGCTATAATCACATAGTTGTGCATTCATAACTTCAATTGTTATTAGAACATGTTCATTATTTCAATATTAATAATAATAAACAAAAATAACAAAGAAGCAAACAAGAAAATGCCTCAGCTCTCAATCTCTCTATGCTTCCCCACTGTACATAGTTGTTGTTGTTGTTGTTGTTTTTTATTTCTCCCCACCCCCTTGTTGTTTGCACTTGCTGTGTCTGTTCGTTGTGTGCTCCTCATCCTTTTAGGACGCACTGGGAACCCAACCCAGGACCTCCCATGAGGGAAGGAGGTGCCTAATCACTTGAGCCACCTCCGCTCCCTGCACTGTTGTATCTCTTGTTGCATCATCTAGTTGTGTCAGCTTGCCATGCCAGCCTATTGCACCAGCTGTCTTGCTTATCTTCTTTAGGAGGCAATGGTAACCGAACACAGGACCCCCCCATGTGGTAGGAGGGAGCCCAATCGCTTGAGCCACATCTGCCTCCCACTTTTATTTTTCCTATCAATTTCTTACAATTTTCAATATCTATATCTTTCTTCCAAATAAGAAAATCATATTTGCATATTTTAATATCTTTTTTATCTTGCCTCTCTACTCTTCATTGATGGTCTATAACTATAATTTATTTTGCAGTTGTTATGGATATACTGTTTTTTCTATTTGTTTTGTTTTTAGTTAGACCAATAAAAAGAATTTATTATGGAAATGTGAGAAAGAACAGAGCTTGCTGAGAAATGAGAAAGACAGAAGTACACACCAAGATTTGGTGTGGGCTCCTTTTGGCAAAGAGAGCTATACTGTTTTTGTTTGTGTTGTTTTGGTGTTCTCCTTGTTTTATTAGGCAATATAAACCTTTACTAATGCATCTTCTTACCCTTAATTTTCATGTACCTTATAGCACCAAACTTATTTACTTTTCTTCTTGCTAGATGACTTCCTACAACAATGTTTTCACAAAGGATACATGTGTTAAATCTCTGGGGTTATTAATGCCTGAGAATATAGATATTTCACCCCCACATTTATTTTTATTTTTTTTCAGAATATAGCTTTATCTATAGAAGCTTACAAATAAAACATTTATCACCCCTACATTTAAGTGACAGTTTAGCTGCATTTGAAGTTTGAAGATCTTTTCTTTGACAGTTTCTAAGTATCACTCCAATATCTTTCTACATCCATTGGTGCCAATTTTGTTAATGATCTGATAGCTTACAAGTTTTCTCTGATGTTCTTAAATCCACTATAATGTGTCTAGGTGTCTGGATTTTTCCTTATCTAGCCTGTTTTCTTACCTATCCTAGGAAACCTTTCATGAGTTCTTATGTCTTTAACTATGGGACATTCTTAGTCACTTTTCTTCAGATATTTTTCTCTTCATTAATCATTTACTTTTACTTTTTCTCTCCTTCTGACACTATTATTTAAGTGTTCTCCTTTCCTGATGACTTCTAGATAAGTTTCTCTCCTGATCTTCCAGCTTACTAATTCCTTATTTGGCTGTATCCTTTTTGTTACTCAGCTTCACTATTTAGGCTTTTATTTTAGTTATTATACTTTCAACCCCCTAAGTGTATCAGCTACTTGGCAATTAAAGTGAATTCTTCAGAAGGAGGTTCCTATGGGAGGAAATTAAGAGAGAGAGAGATTGCCACTCTGCCATATTGTGCCATTAACCACAGAGTAAATGCAGAAGGGGGAACAGGCATAGCCTGGGGAGGGGAAGGAGATAATCAGTTCAGTTTTGGACATATTGAAGGACAAATAGCAGAGATATCCAGTGGAAGTTGGAGGATTGGATATTGTCTTAGTTTGCCAGAGCTGGCATGATAAATACCACATAATAGGTTGGCTTAACATGCATTTATTGTTTCATGGTTTTGAATGCTAGAAGTCTAAAATCAAGATATCAGCATGGCCAGGCTTTTTCCCATTGATGGTACTCTGGTAATGGCAGTTCTCCATCACATGACAATCTCTCTTTCCTTTCTGACTTCTTAATTCTGGCTTTTTCTGACTGACTGCATTTGAACTTCCACTCTTTATTCAGTCGTATGGATTAAGACCCACCCTGATTCAATTTAGCTTTATCTAAATAGGATCTTTGAACATCCTATTCACATTTGAGTCCACCCCTTAACTAATAATAACATCTTCAGAGGTCCTATTTCCAAATGGGTTCACACCCACAGGAATGCAGGTTAAGACTTGAATATGTCTTTTGTGGGAGACGTGATTTAATCTTCCAAAGATGTAGAACTGAAGATAGAGATTAGCATCACCAGAGTACAAGAGGAAGTTGATCCAGTTTGTGACTGAAGTAATATAGTTATCATAAATTGAGTATTTACAGTGCACCAGCCATAGGACTAAGTGCTTTAAATACATTATCTCAACTCACCAAAACAACTGAACGAGGTAGGTGTCATTATTCCCATCTTACAAATAAGGAACCCAAGATTCAGGGAATTTTAGTAACTTCCCCAAAGTCACTGAACTCTTTAGTAGAAGAGAAATTATACTCAACCCCATTTGCATGGGGACATATGTATAAAAATCATTGCAGCATTGTTTTTTAAAAAATCAGAAATAACTAAAGTGGATATGGGAATGAATAAATTGTAATATATTCTAATTGTACTATCAATTACAGTGAGTTGGTTTGTAGTTATCAATATAAGTTTCAAAAAACAACAATAAAAAAACAAGTTGCAGAATATTAGGTATAATATAACACCATTTATGTAAAAAAATTTTAAATGATATGCACAAAATAATACTCTTTAAGGATGCATGTATATGTGGTAAAAGTATAATACAGACTTGATACATATAAAATTCATGATAGTAGTTGTCTCTAGAAAGAAAGGAAATGGAATCAGGGAGGAGACCCTAAGTGTGTTAGACAGGGTTCTCCAGAGAAACAGAATCAACAAGTTATATAATAAGAGGTTTATTATAGGAATTGCCTAAGGAAATTAGATATAGATATTCCATGTGACCCAGCAATAAGGCTACTAGGTATATACCCAGAAGAACCTAGAGCAGTGACACAAATAGACATCTGCACACTGATGTTCATAGCAACATTATTCGCAATTGCCAAAAGATGGAAACAACCCAGGTGTCCATCAACTGACGAATGGATAAATGAACTGTGGTATATACACACTATGGAATATTATTCAGCTCTAAGAAGAAATGAAGTCATGAAGCGTGTGTCAGCATGGATGAACCTGGAGGACATTATGTTGAGTGAAGTAAGCCAGGCACAAAGGACAAATATTGTATGACTGCACTATAATGAACTGAATATAATGAGCAAAATCATGGAGTTAATCTCTAGAATATCAGTCACCAGAGAAAAGAATGTGGTTAGAGAATGGAAAGCTGATGTTTTACAGAAGTGGTAAAAAAAAAAAAAGTTCTTTGGAAATGAAGAGAAATGGTGAAAGCACATCACAGGATTTGTAATTAGTAGTGCTAACATATGGGTATGATAGTGGTTTGTTTTTTGTTGTTGGGGTTTTTTTTTTGGAGTAATGAAAATACTCTAATATTGATTGAATTGATGAATGCACAACTCAGTGATTATACAAAATGCATAAATTTGTACACTTTAGATAAATTGTATGGTTTTATGAACAAAAAATAATAATAGGGTGGGTTGGGGGGAAAATACACCAAATGTAAGATATGGATTATAGTTAGTAATAATACTTTGATGATGCTCTTTCATAATTTGTTACAAATGTTTCACAACAATGCAAGGTATTTGTAGTGGGGTGATGTATGGGAGCCCTGTATGATATTATGCATGTTTGTTTTGTAAGTTCACAACTTTTACTATACACTTATTGTTTATATATTTTTAAAATGAAAAAAAAAGAGAGATTTATTATAGGAATTGGCTTACACAACCATGGGGATTGGAAATCTGAATTCTGTAGTGCTGGCTGCAAGTTGGAAACTCCAATGAAGTTGAGATTGAATTCCCCAGGAGAAGCTGGCTGAAGTAGAGGCAGGGATTCTTTCTGACTTCTGAAACCCTCAAATCTTGCTTTAGGACCTCTGACTGACTGAAAGAGGATCCTCCTCTTTGCTGAGGGCAATCACCTTTGTTGTTTGTAAATGCAATCAGCCATCCATGCAATCATCTGACTATAGATGAAAATCCATCTACAAAATGCCCTCACAATGACAATCAGGCCAGTGCTTGCTTGATTAAACAACTGCACCATCACCCAGCCAAATCGACACATGAAATTAAACATCACACTAAGGTGTTATCTGAAATATTTTATTTCTTTGATGAAACAACTAAAGCCAACCTGACAAATAATTAATCTTCATTAATTTTGGATGTGGGTACACAAAGTTTGCTATCCCTAGAACTTTCCATTTTTAAATACCATTTTTAAAATGCAGTGAATGGGAAAAAAGGAAAAAGAAGCATTAAATATGGATGAATGAAGAGGAGAGAACTGTGTGTGTCCTTTCATGGACATATGGGTTGTTTCCACTTTTGGGCTATTATGAATAATGTTGCTAAGAACATTCATGTACAGGTTTCTAAATGAAAATATGTTTTCATTTCTCTTGGGTATATACCTAGGAGTGGAATTGCTGGGTCATACAGTAGCTCTATGTTTAACTTCATGATTAAATGCTAAACTATTTTTTACAGTGGCTGTACCATTTTACATTCATTCCAGCAAATAGATGAGGGTTCCAGTTTTTCCACATTCTTGTCAACACTTGCATTGTCTGTCTTTTTTTTATTATAGTCATTCTCGTGGGTGTGAAGTGGTATCTCATTGTGTTTTTGCTTTGCTTAGTCAATCTTTGACATACTCATGTTTTTTGTTTAGCTCTTGATAGTACCTAGCATGGTATCTAATATAAGTAGGTGTATAATAAATGTATGTTGATTAAATTTACAAGTAACCATATCAACACTGATCTTACTTAAGATGGTTGTTGTCTATGGGAAAAACAAAAGCTTAGACACAATTAGGAAAACGGGTTTTCAACCCAGCAATTACTTGTTTTAAGGTTGATAATTTTTTTAAAAGGTTAACTATCTTTCTATTTCATGTAGTTTTAAACAACACTGCTTGCAAGGATGTTTCTGATCATTGGGAGCTTGCTCATTGTGAAAATTTGGGACATAGGGGAAAAAAATTTGGCAAGTAGAATGTAATTGCTTATATACTAAAGTGTCTACAATTTTCTTTAGAAGTTTGCTTTGTTTCTCAGCGTATTTACTGAGATTTACTAGATTTCTTGTCCCTGACTGTAATGCTCTAATCATATCTGCATCAGTAACATTTAAAAAAAAATATGTCCCAGTAAAGTATTTGGAGATGGCCCCCAATAATAAATACTAAAATACACTCAAAAAAAGTCGAGAGTCTAAGCCATTTCAATTACATTTTAAAATTAATATTAAGATATATAAGATATGAAAGCTGTGTTTTTCCTAGATTATCTTTGGGGAACAGGAGTTAGAGGTGAAGATAAGGCAGAGTAGAGAAATGACCCCTGAAAGTCAATCAGACAACCAAAATAAAAATAATAAAAATATTATACAACTGTTTCTTTAAACAACTAAAAAAACATAAAAGTCTAGAAAATGCCCTCTTTATCTTAAATCCAACAATCCTTATAAACAAAAAACAAAACCAATAATATTTGTGAACATAAAATCCCACTACCTAAAACAATGCCTAGCACTTAGGAAGTACTCAGTAAATATTTGTCTGCTATTGGATGAATGAATGAATGAACATAGAGAATATATGTCTTTCAAAAAGTTTTAGGGAGCAAATATCCTCAAGCAGTGATAAGGACAGAACCAGTTTTTAGTAGCAGGTTAGTTTAAATGTCAGTTTGGTTATTGCAGAAGCTGCTGACCATTAGCTTCTGACATCAAGAATCTTGGTTGCAAAGAACACTAGGTTGGCCCAGTAGGCTTTTGTAAATGACAAAGTATGGCAAGTACTCACTGGCCATAAAAGGATCTTTCAAAGCACTTTGCAACACACTTCTTGATTGTCAAGTGCAGCGGGTGTTAAAATACAGAGCAATTACTTTAGAATAACTCCAGAAAAAGAATTAAGGGAAGGAACAGATACCAGCCAAGGAAAAGGAGAAGAAATTCCACTTTATGAGGAAGCAAGTAGAAAAGGGATATAAATTTCCAGGTCATTTTCCCTCACAGCGTTTATTGAAATGTGATGGTAAAATGCTAATTAAAAAGAAATGTGCTCAAGCAGGAATGCTAAGGGGGAAGATGAATTATAATGAATGTTTAATGTTTTTAAAGTTCATTTGGACATTATTTCCAGAAAACTTTTTTCAAAGCCAGGTCAAGTAGATAAATGAGAAACTATCCCCAAGGACACTTTGAGCTCCTTGAGGAAATGCTCTATATAAATCCACAGGAAGGCAATTATTTTTGTTGTTCTTTAGTGGCTTCCAGGAAACCAACAATTAACTGTTGACACTGAACTCTTACTGAGTGAATCCCGCTGGAGCTCATTAAAAGTGCAGCAGTCGATCATGTAGTTCAAGTTATTAATAAGTTGCGCTGGTGATCATTAAAGGCATCTAGCATCCCTTCTGGACCACCCTCTTAGGAGGGTGCCCGGTGTTCCCATAAATGAAAACCCCAGGGAGGAGGCCAAGGGGGTCCTCTTACAAAGTTATGTAGAAAAGTTGTCCTGGCCTCCAGGGGAAGGAAAGACAGCTTCCAGTTCCCATGTTCTCGATTGACCTTACTTCCTTTGGGAGAGAGGTCCTCTACTGAGTGAGAACAGTTTCTCAAAGATGGTTTAGTGCAGAGATTCCCAAGAGCTGTTTATCTTCTACAAACTGAACTATTTATGGGTCAATGCTACAATATCTGAGATTTGCTTTAATTTAAAATACTCCAGCACAAAAATAACCATCCCCATCCCAAAACAAACAAAAGGAAAAAAAAATAAAAAAATAAAACAGTGGAGGGAACAAATGAAATAAGATTAGCAAAATGGTGATAATTGTCAAAGTCTACATGGAGGTTCATTATACTATTCTGTCTCAGTTTGTGTGTCTGATCATTTCTATAATAATTTTATATCACTATATATAAAAGAATTATTTATTTCCTGTGTATGTGTATATATATCACATACACAGGAAATTAAATCAGTTATTATTCGCTGTATTAGAATTATTTCAGGGAAGCAGATGTGGTTCAAGCAATTGGGTTCCCATCTACCATATAGAAGGTCCAGGGTTCAATTCCCTGGGCTTCCTGGTGAAGGCGAACTGGCCCAAGTGGAGAGCTGGCCCTCCAAGCAGACAGCTGGAGCAGCAAGATGACGCAACAAAAAGCGATACAGAGGAGAGACAATAAGAGATGCAGCAGACCAGGGAGCTGAGGTGGTGCAAGAAATTGAGCGCCTCTCTCCCACTCCGAAATGTCCCAGGATCAGTTCCCGGTACTGCCTAAAGAGAAGACAAGCAGGCACAGAAGAACACACAGTGAATGGACACAGAGAGCAGTGAGCACAAAACAATGGGGGAAGGTATAAATAAATCTTAAAAAAAAAAAAAGAATTATTTCAATTACAATTAACAGAAAACCCGATTCAAAGTGGCTTAAACAATAAAGGGAATATATAAGTTCATGTAGCTGAAAAGTCCACAGCAGTTCTAGGTATCAGGTATTGCTTGCCACTGTATGGTACCAGAAACATGTCTTCATAGGCCTATGTCATAACAATCTCATGTGGCACTTCCTTAGTTGGAGATCTCATGACCAGGAACACAAGAAGTCTTTTGTTAGAACCAATGTATATTCTTTAGAATTTATTTTAACGAAGGTCTGCTGGTAATAAACTCTCTTTTATTATTTTGTCAGAAAAGAGCTTTTGTTTCTCCCGCATTCTTTATCTGAATAGTCTAGTCTACTTTTACCAGAAATGCAAGTTCCTATTTTTAAATAGTTCTTCAGGTAATTATCTCATGTGTTCAGGTTATATAATCATACCATCTGAAAACAATGATCACTTTGCTTTATATTCTAATAGTTATATAGCAAAAATAACACCATCACCACGCTGTAAGAGCGATAAAATATTTGCATTTTATTTAACCTGGGGTTGTATTATTGTGAATTAACGTTCTGAGAACTGGATCTGGGAAGATAAAAGGAGCCAGTGGTTTATCACATTATATATAATTCAGGGCATTGTGGGTATGTCATTTCAGAGATTTACTCCCTGTCTCTTTTTTCTTGTCAAATTGTATTGACTAGTATTCCCAAACAATATTAAGTAATGCTGGTGATAGCAAGCAAAATTGTCTTTCTGTTAATTTTAATGGAACTGGTTATAGTGTTTCATCTTTAAACATGATGTTGGTTGTTATAAATGCATAAAGTCACATTAAGAAAATATCCTTCTATTTATCCTTTACTATGTTTTCTCTTTAAAAAGCAAAAATGAATGTTGAAAGTTTACAAATGCCTTTTTCACATCTACCAATATGATTTTTTCCAGCTCAGTATTACAAGTCATTAATGACTTATGGACTACCCGTGTATTCTAAGAACGATTTTGTTTTGAGTTTTCTTCCTAATTTCATTTCCATTGAAACCGAAGAGGGAACCTCTTAAAATGCAGAAATTTCTAAGGCTGATAGGGAAAAACTGGGGCAGAGTGTGGAAGAAGGGCAGTAAAAGCAAACATCTTGCGACCTAAGTGAAGCAAGAACATGGGAAAGCATTAGTGGTTTTCAACCTCAAACAGAAGCCATACTGCCTGAAAATTTTACTAACCAATTTCTGCCTAATCTCAATATCTCACTCTCCATAATAACTCTTTTATTCCTTATCCCCTCTCTCTTCAGACCTCAAACAAGATGTTCCTCTTGGCTCCTGGAAGATGGCCTTGCATCAAACTTTGCAGAACTAATAAGAACCATAATAAAGCAACTCTCTCATCTCTCTACACCCAAACACAGAACCCTTCTTGCATCTATACCACTTCCCTCCTGATATAACAGAACCCCACTGTTGTTTGGGCATGCCACCTCCTCTGCATGGCTGCTCACTTCAGAATATACTAGCACCCATCTCTAACCCCAAGCCAATCAAGGAAGTTCTTTCCTCATTTATGGCAATGAGAAATTAAATGATTTCCATTGGATTGCTTCTAGGGAGTTGGAGTTTTTTGAATTGGAGTTTTGATGTTGGAGTTTTAATGCTGGAGCCTGGGGAAGTAAGCACACAGAGGAGCTTGGTCGTGAGGAAGGACGCATCAGCACCCCTTTGGCTGACTAATACACTCCAACTCTGTCCTTTGCCATGTCTTTTATCTTTGAGACCCCACCCACCAAGGGGCAGGGCTCAACACCCTACTGACATGACCCAATCAAATCCCTAATCATAACTTAATCATGCCCAGATGAACAGACCAGTTTACAAATATAATCCAACATCTATTTTTGGAATTCATAACTGTATCAAACTGCAAACTGCTACAAAGGGTATTTATTTGGGGTAGAAGCTTACAATTACAAGGCCCTAAAGAGTCCAATTTAAGGTATCATAAGAGGTACTTTCTCACTCAGAGTCTGTTGCCACATGTTGATGCAAGATGGTGGGTGACGTCTGTGGGGGGTTAGCCTTCTTCCTTCCTCTTAAGGCTCCGTGGTCCCAACTTCTGGTCTCAGCTGTAGCCTGACATAGGGCTCATTCCTCTTCCCAGGGTCCACTTCTTTCTGGGCTCAGCTGCTCTGGTCTCTTCACAAGGTCAGTTGTAGATTATCAGGCTCATCTCTCTTCCCCGGGCCTCAGGATCCTGTCTAATGAGCTGTCTCTCTTCCTCTGTGTTCTCCTCCTGTATATCTACTTCTGTGTGAGAGTCTATTTTATCAGCCCACCAAGGGGGCTGGGATTTGGTGCTGAAATACACTCTAATGGCATGGTTGGATCAAAGCCCTATTCGTAACATAAATTAATCAGACGTCTCACCTGAATCTAATTTAAACAAAAGGTTATCATGCCAGAGGAACTGACCAGTTTACAAACATAATTTATATTTCTCTTTGGAATTCATAAATAATATCAAACTGCTACATGAAGTAATATGTCACTTTTATAAAAAATAAAAAGTAAAATTATATGAAATACTAAATGAATAAATAGAAACCTTGGCCAAGAAGCCAGGAACTGACAGAGATCAAACATGAATCCACGTCCTCCGCCTTCCCTGTTCTTCCTCTGACACCATGACAGTGTCTCAAGAGACAGCATCCTTTTCAGAGAGCAGCCAGGTATATGAGGTTGTGGCTGAGCAGCCATAAAAACGGGCCCTCCTTTTGGCTCCAAGCAGTGTGGCCCCAGTTTCAAAGCCTCTGGTCCACTTGACACAGGTCAGAGAAAGGCCATTCCCCACTGCCATGTGCATTGTACAAAGAGATGGATACCCAGATGAGGATCCAAGTTGCCTCCCTATTTCACCCTGGGAAAGGGGAAGCAATCCAGAAACCAAAGAAAAGGGATAAGGCAGTTAAGACTCCAACCAGGACAGAAAATTCTGGCAAAACTGTTGTCATGGAATGGTTCCAGGAACTGCATATTCCATTTCTGTTTTCAAACCTTACATGTAAAATTTCCTTTGCTCACTTCCCTCATCTACAGTCTACAGTCCCCAGATAGCCTGAGCCTCAGAGTCTGGAGTCAGACTGTCCCACTTTGCCCTCAAGGGTCCCATTTCTCCTATGGCAGGTTCTATAAACCATGCTGCTGCCTCCCATAGCAGGCACCACAGAGGAAGATCTGATGCAAGCAAACCTGATGTGTGAAAAAAAAAACAAGCATATAAAGAAATTAGGAGATGGGAATGGTTGTGATATATACTTTTTTTAAAAAAAGATTTGTTTATTTATCCCCCCTCCTCATTGTTTTGCGCTTGCTGTCTGCTCTCTGTGTGTTCTTGTGTGTGTCTGCTTGTCTTCTCTTTAGGTGGCATCAGGAACCAATCTTGGGACCTTCCGGAGTGGAGAGTGGCTGCTCAATCTCTTGTGCCATCTCAGCTCCCTGGTCTGCTGTGTCTCTTTTTGTTGTATCATCTTGCTGCACCAGTTCTCCACGCAGGCCAGAACTCCAAGTGGGCCAGCACTCCTGCGCAGGCCAGCACTATGCATGGGTCACCTCCCCACTTGGGCCAGTTTGCTATGTGGGCCAGCTTGCTTTTCACAAGAGGCCCTGGGAATCGAACCCTGGACCTCCTATATGGTAGATGGGAGCCCAATCACTTGAGCCACATCAACTTCCCTGATGTATACTTTTTAACTCTAAAAAACAATTGCCTGAAAGTATTCTTTTAACTAGAAAACACAGAAAATTGAAATTTATTTTATAAATCAATAAAATAAAATTCCAATTTTTTTACATTTCTATTAGAGCAATGCTAGTGGCTTTACCTCTCATTCAATATTAGTTCTTCCATTCTTGGATAATACAAATTTATTTAGTGTGACTATCTTAGATGTAGTGTACCCATGTATGTGGACATTTTCTGGGTTCCAGAGTCCATGTGTCCTTGTTATGACTCCTGAAATGGCAGACTTAGAAACTGTGTTGTTCTTCTCATTCTCTAGTCTTAGGGCCTCCTATGACAGCATTTTCCAATCTCTAAAACTTGTGCCCCCTTCAGATAATATAAAAACTCAGGTCTTTTAATTATTGTGTATTATATTTTCCAAATAAATTTTATAATGTTTAATATGATTGGTCAAACCATATGGGTCCCTGGTTAATATAATTTTTCTGGAAAATGTGTTGGGTTCCTGACTTCCCTGGCTTTTTTTTTTTTTTTTAACCTAATGAGGGCCTGAAACTCCACTTGAGTTTCAGTGCTGTTTAAAGCATGATCCATGGACCATGCTTGTCTGGTCCACAAGATAGATACAGAAATAAAGAGGAAGCATTTAGCAATTTTTGTAGCAATTTGACAAAGTAACTTTGTTGAATCTAATAATTTCAAATATTGGGCTTGCAATTTGTGCATCCTTGACTTTTTTAGTTCACTTTTCTAGTAATTCATTTTTATATATTAATATTTTCCAAAAATGTTAGTCTGTGACAGATTAGAAACAAAACAAAACACTGGCCCCTCACCACAGACAGTTTGGGAATGCATAAGTCCAGTCTAGAGAACTAGTCGGAACTGAACACCTTCCATCTGCTCTTCGCTGTGATAGCTGTTGGAAGCTGTTGTGACTGTACTTGCTAAAGTAAAGTACTCTGATCTTACTAGATACAGAAGATGCCAAACAGAATGGGTTGCATTCAACTTGAAGAAGTAAGTCCCTCTGACTGGGCCCTGGGGAGAGAGAATTCTCCACTTCATCTCTTAGCAGGAAGCCCTGGGTCTGGTTCTGTTCTGCCAACAGTATCTGGCCATGAGATCTTAAGCCTCAAATTTTTGTGTGTGCAATGGTGATACCCGTCCTGCCACCTGAATGAGAGGCTGTGTGTTCTGATGCAAAGGGCATTTCATTGTGAGTCAGGTGAGATGGGATCTGTTTTTGTTCTACCATGTCAGTGGTTGATTAATGTTCCACAAAACCCTGTTCTGAGAGATATTAGATGTGATACACACACACACACACCACAACCACACAAAGGTCTCTATAGTCAAATAAGGTGGGAAGCACTACTCCATTGACCCCCATTCACACAATACATTTACACATAAATGCTTTGAGTTTTCCTATACTGAAACCCTGACTTTAACCCATTGTTCCCAAATTTACTTGGGTGCAGAACACTTTTTTGTTGATATGCCTCTTAACATCTGTGTTCTTCAAATACCAGTTTAGAACACCTTAACTGAGCTAGATTTCTTAGACCCCTTCCAGGGTGGTAGGTTTTGCTGTTCTACATGCCTCAGTATTGAGAGGCTCCACAGAAGAGGGGCCAAGTACCTGCAAGGCCCTAGGTCTGTGCTGGCATTCAGACCCTTGCTGCTTGGAAATCCTGGACAGTGGACATTATCGCAGTGAGTGCCAGAGGAACAGGCAAGCAGAGTGGAGGAGCTTTCCCTGGGACACACAATGAATTCCATCTTTCTATTCCAGGGTAAAGCTTGCTGAGCCCTGGGCTTAGAAGTTCATGCAAACAGAATGATAGCCATAGAAACCCCCAGACATGAGTTTCTGGGAGTTCCTTCAGAGGATTTGCATGCTCTTCTCTTCCATCTCTCCCAGCAAAGGAGGGTAGGGATCATGGCCATCACAAACAAGACAGCAAGCTGACATGACAGGCAGGCACAGCAAGCTGATGCAACAAGAGACACAAGAGGAAAAACATAATGAGAGACACAACAAAAAGCAGGGAACAGAGGTGGCTCAACCGATTAGGCATTTCCCTCCCATGTCAGAGGTCCCGGGTTCAGTTCCTGGTGCCTCCTAAAGAAACAAGGAAGACAGACACAGCAAGTGAAAACAATGAAGGGGTCTGGAGAAATAAAATAAACCTTTTTAAAAAATCAGCTTAAGGTCCCAGGTGGACTTTGCTAAATGGCAGGGAGAACTCTGAGTCTGGGATGGTCCCAGCATTCTAAACACTTAGACCAGTAAAGGGGAGGAGTAGGGGATTGGGGGCTAGGTTTAGTATTGGGTCAATGATCCAGGTCCCAGAACTCACCTCGGAACCACTTTAAGGCTGTTACTTGAATACGATAAAATGGAGCACCCAGTGATTTATCCTAGGTATCACCTGGTTAAGATTATGGAGGGCATGTTTGTGAGAACTTTATTGCTAATGTTTAAGGCTGAATCCAGGATTGTAAGTCTCTCAAATTATATTTTAAAGCCAGATCTCAATAGATTTTGGTTTTATGTTGTTTTTTTAGTAACCTGTTCCCTTTCCTATGATAAGGCTATAGAACTCTTCCAACTTCCATTCCCCACCCTAAATTCCAACATAAGGTCTTGTGAGACATTATACAGCTGGTTACTGGCTAAGCTTTCCCACTCAATGTTTCTCACATTGAGTGGGCCTCTGTCCCACTCTAATCCTTGCTTCTTCCCAGCTGTTGCCCTCCTTAATCCTGACAGAATAGCCATCTTCCTTTCCACACCAACCTGGGCAAAGTTGCTTCTGCTCTATGTCCTATCCTGTTGTTTTTTTGTGTGTGTGAGGCACAACTCCAGAACATGTGGCCAATGTAGTTATCAAACCATTTCCTTAAGTCTACTGTGCTGATGTGGGGAACAGAAGGCAGCTCCTGCCTTCCGCCAGACCACTGATTAATAGAAATGCCTCTGTTGTGAACATGATGCAGTGGACCAAAGGGAGACTATGAGAGGCAAAGAATATGAGAATAGTGGAGTAAGGCCACCTGAACTGACCTTCCCAGGATCCAAGACAAGCAATAAGTCTTTCTTCCCTGCCATCCATAGTCTTGTGGGCTCCTGAGCTTTCTCATCAGTTTTACATCAGTTCAGTTGTGCATCTAAAAGAAGCAAAGACAGGTGGAAGGAAAAGAAAGTATTCTTAAGCTTTAGATTAGCCACCTCCATCAACTGCCCTCCTCTGGGCATGCTCAGTCTTTTAGGATAGGCTAGGTTATGCTGCAGAAATAAATACCACCAATAAGTCAGTGATTTAATACAATAGTTTATTTCTTGTTCCCCCAAAATCCATTACAGGTCTTGGGAACTCTGCAGAGCAGCTTCCCTCTATGTGGGGGTTCAGCACTCTGACTGCTTTGATCTTGCGCTCTTCTCTTCATGTGCTTCCATAGTTAGAGAGCTTTAGTCTTGCACCAGCAAATAAATACTTCAGCCCATAAGTGACACTTTTGCTCACAACTCATTATCCCAAACTATCTCATGTTCCTGTTTAACTGCAAGGTGCAGGGAAGCATAACCATTTCCCCTTTTATTGTTCACTAGGATGCAAGTTCCATGAGGGTAAGCATTTTTGTCTTTCTTGTTCACTGCTGTATCCTTAAGTGATCAGGATAGAGTCTGGAATACAGTGGGCCCTCATTAAACTGAATGAATGACTGTAGTCCTGGGAGAAGAGGCAAGAGTCCCAGGCATCTAAGGCTGAGAGGGTATTGGTTAAGAGACATGTGGACCAGAGCTGCAGAGCTGGCTGTGTTCAAGAGATATACTTGGTGTAGTTCAACTTGGGGAATAAAATAGAATCCCTGTTGAAATCTCCAGACCAATCCCACTAAATGGGGGCTGGTATCTTAAGGTTTAGAATATATCAGAG
>PVKH010006664.1:0-20863 GCA_004027955.1 Chaetophractus vellerosus | reverse complement strand
CAACTCCCAACTAGGTGTCCTGGTTGAGTCCATTGAGTTGTAGCGTAGGAGTTGCAGGTCCACAGAGTTTTTGGACCCTGTTGGCTTATGGTCAGCCTGTAGTCTCTGGTCTATGGAAGTACACCTAAAACTCTGGCATCAAATATAGGTTTGAATAGAAGAGACATTTGGACCATGTGCAGTGTAGACATATTTTGGTCAGTTTCTATCACTCTCAGGAGCAAGAATTCCAAGTTAGGGCCTACCAGTAAGGCACCAAACTTTGGGATTATCTGCCCTGGTATAGGACCTGATTATCTCCAAAGCCCTGGACCTCCTAGACTTCCAATATAGTTGGAGCTTTTAAAAGGCAAATTCAGATTCTATGACTTACAGGTTAACCTTATCTTTTTTTCACCTTTAAGCTTTACCACCTTCTCTGAAATTTGATCACTAAATCTGGAAAATGGCTTAGATGTTATTATGCACAGTTTCATCACATTGTTATTTTTTCATTGTTGAGACATTTCAAAGAGCTGAAAAGAAAAAAAGAGATTAAATTATATTGTTTTTAAGGTAACAGAATAAAATAATGAATTTGAAGATTTTAATTGTTTGCATACTTTTTATAATTTATTTTATACAAATATCTTGTATATTGGATGGGGGAAATGTTGAAAATTCAGGAGAGGATTAAGAAGTAAATAAAGTATTTATTCTTTCACTACAGACACATTAGTTTTATTAACATATTGGTGTTCTTATTTCCTGGGTCTCTATATTCACTCAATCCACAACTATTTACAGGGTACTTGCAATGTGCAAAAACTATTTTAAGAGTAAATAAGATAGGCTAGAAACTTCTAGTGGGAGTTATACTGAAAATAAACCAAGAACAATAAAATAGCTTATAATTATAGTACTAGGGGGGAAAAATCCAGGATAACATAGAGCATGACAGGGGAAGGGAGTTTGCAACTTTACTGAATGGTTAAGAAGGGAGGGGAAGATATGATATTTGAAATAGAGCCTGAATAATGGAAAGAAGCCAGACATGCAAAGATAGAACAGAAGAGTTTCCATGCTGTGTGAAAATAAAAATGCAAACTCTTGCAGCAGGAATAAGGTTCAATGTAATGGGACAGAAAAGAAAATAATGTCAGAAATACTGGGAAATACTGAGTGTGGGAGAGATTGAGATTGAGGTGAAAATGGAAAAGCAGATTGTGTAGACCATGGTTAGAAATTTAGATTTTATTCTAAATTGAATAAAAAGTAATAAAAAGAATTACTAAGCAGGAGAAGGGTGCTACAGTTGGATTTCCTTTAAAAAAATAACTTCTGAATGGAAAATGGACTGTGATGAGCTGGGGAGCAGCAGAAGCAGAGACTTATTGTGGGGCATATTCTTAAGGGAGAGGAAAGAGGAAGGTGGCTTGAAGTGGGAGAATATCAGTGAAGATGAGAAGGAGGTAAGATTCAGTAGACTTTTGGAAGTAGAGTCAAGGGTTTGGGGATGGAACGGATGCACGGAGGGGGTTAAGAAAAGTGGGTAGAATCCCAAATGCCACATTGGTGTTTCAGTGGTTGGTGAAGCCATTTACTGAGAAGGGGAAGACAGAAGAAAAGGTTAGGAGGGGAAGAAATCTGCCCACAAGTTTCTTTGTTTAAAACACCACATTCAAAAGGTGTTTTTTAGATATCAGAGTAGAGATACCAAGTAGGCTTCTAACTTTGGATATATGTGTATGTATATTTATACATATGTATGTATACAAACATATATAGGCACGATACTTTCATAACCTATTTTTGCATACCATCATTGTTCATATAATTTAAAATATTTCAAAAACATCAGTTTTAATGGATACATAGATGCTCATTATGAGAATATAGCATAATTTATATGTAATCATTCCTCTTTTGCTGGGAAAGTAATTGTCTCTAAGTTCCTATTTTTTTCCTATCATGTATAACTCTATGTTGATCATCCTTTCAGAAAAATAATTATGCATATCTGTTTTATTTCAGTGGGTAAACTTTCCAAACACAGATTTGCCAGAATCAAAGAATTTCAATGGCATTAAGGATTTTGATACATAGTTTTAATACTACTCCCAAAAGTGTACCATCACAACTTTTATCAGGAGTTTACAATAGTATCCATTTCTCGGTATGATGACCTAAACTAATAATTTATTTTTTTGTTAATCTGTGTTAATATGCCGGAAGAAAATACCAATTCTGATTTGTATTGTTTAAGAATTTCTTTGAAGCTGTTGAGTATATTTATTCTTTCATATGTGTTCAGCTATTTGCCTTTTTCTTTTGTGGATTTGCTACATAGGGTCTTTGGCTATTTTTATGTAGTAATTTTCCTCTTTTTCTTATGCATTTATCAGAAATATCTATTATTATTCCTATATAAAAACTTTGAATATATGCCTATATTTTATCTACTAATAATTTTAATTATGGAGAGCTTTGATTATGCTAATGTGTTTGCAAATCATATCTCAATGCTTTCTTCTTTGTGATCTGTGTTTGGAAGAAGGCTTAATGTAATAAAGATTCTGACTCTATTTTTTTATTTTGACCATTGACAACTTTTCACCTTCACCTCTCTCTCTTTCCCTTCAGCCCCACATTTGGACAAGCTGGTAAGAAAACCTGGGCACTCCCCCCAGTGGTGCCCTTGGGAGATTTTAACCACACAAGCTCTTCAAGCCCCCACTACACATGGTGACCCTCATACCCGCCTCACACCTTCACCACTAGAAGAGCCGCAGGCCAGTCTCTTTTCTCCCCTTTCTCAAACCATTTTAGACCAGCTTGAGAAGCCTGCCATGATCTTCTCAAAAAGGTTTATTATGGGTACAGTAAACTTCTTCCTACCCTCTTGTGTGTGTAGATCTGAAAATTGAATTTTGTTTGGGGGCCATCCTGTTTGGTACATTGACAAAAAACGCTTAGAAAGAACCTTTACAAACATAAATTAGGTAACCATTTGCTAATATTTTCTTCTGATTCTTAAAATATGTTTTTGTTTTTATATCTTTAATCCTTTTGAAAATTATTTTGGATAATGGTGTGAGGTAGGAATATAGCATTATTTTTTAAAAATCATTTTGCCACTTGTTTTAGCACCATTATTTGACTAATCCAACACTTCCTACTTATTTGAAATGCCATGTTAATAATATAATTACCATAATTAACCAGAAGAGATAATCAAATGAACTTAATAGTCAGTCATTCCAAATACTTATGACCTTATTTACTATGACATATACTTAGAGTAATAATACCAGCAGAATTCATTAGAAAAGATTAAAATTCATAGTTATTGATTAATTAATTACTGATTCCATTAAATATACCATAGTTTCCATTTTTGTAATTGTTAGAGAAACCCACAAATTTATTTGAATTTTAGTAAACAAATTACTATTGTGATACCTTGGGTCTCTAACTTTAGTAATTTTTAAGTTCCTGCCTGTAGCAATATTTTTTTAAAAAGTTTACTGCCTCTTTTGTCTTTTAAAAATGTTAATTGTTTATTGTCAAATTACTGTGACTAGCAACCTTAATTTGGTGCTTAAGTCACATGTTTGCCTCAATCTGTTCTCAGAAAAATTGAGAAGTCTTGTAAACTCTGAGCAGGGAGGAGGGGCGCTGGGCAAGGTAATCTCCCTACCACCTTGCTATATTTCAAGCCCTGTCCCCTTCTTCTTTGACTTAAATATTCCCTATGATGTTAAAAAGGCCATGTCTCCATCAGAGCCATGTTAGGCTAAGACCAAGCAAA
The DNA here is from genome assembly GCA_004027955.1 of Chaetophractus vellerosus. Classification (NCBI taxonomy): domain Eukaryota; kingdom Metazoa; phylum Chordata; class Mammalia; order Cingulata; family Chlamyphoridae; genus Chaetophractus; species Chaetophractus vellerosus. Next base: position 17,073 of record PVKH010006664.1, on the reverse strand, counting down.
TCATAGGACACAGATGATAGACATGCATGCTAGGCTGCCATTTTCCAATTACAGGGAGCTGTTAAAATGATTTTCTCACTGTGTGATGATTAGATGGATTGAGAACTGCTGTTCCCAAGACAAACTGGTCATTCCAGAGAAACACATTTACCTATCATGAGCAACTCCAAGAATGTACCTTGGAAAAGTATCATCAAGTTGTTAAGACCTCAGTTCTGTCTGAGTGGCTGAATATGTTCCTCAAGAAGGTTCAAAAAACCTTGCTTTATTATAACAAGGAATATGCTGTAGAGGAGGAAGCCAGCATACATGAAAATATGTGCATTTGTGGTAGGTATTTAGAGTTTACAAAGTATCTTTGCATACATTATCAAATGTGAACATCATAACAAGTCTTATTTGTACATGAGGAAACAGAAACTTTAAAAGGGCTAATACCCAACTTAGGTATTTGATTATCAAAGCTAGACTCATTTGAGTAAGCCTGATTTCAAAGAGTGAGTTAACTCTTTCTTGGAAGCTACTGGGAGGAACATGAAAGAAGTAGAAGGACAAAAGAATACTTACTTTTGTGCCCTATCAAACTTTTGTGGGCATGACCATTATTTTAGTTTTAGAAATTTATGAAATTCTAGAAGAATTTTAGATACAATTATGACAGTTGCATTCAAAGCTGGTAAGTTATTTTAATGATATCAATGCAATTTGATACATTATTATTTTGCTATCATATATGGCTAAGATTAAACTATTTAAATAGAAAGAAATCCTTTCTTAAATTAAAGATGTTTGGCAACATTAAAACTGGTGAGCACCCTCCTAATTTATGGTATTGACAACAGACTGAAGAAGCTGGAAAGCATTTCTTAAATTAAAAATCTGAAAAGCATGACACGCTAAAGTTATCAAAGGGAATGCGATAAGCATATATTTGTTTTCTTTATATCATCGTATAGCAGTATTTGATCGTTTACTATGAGGCTGAAACTACACTATACTATTTTATTTATTCTCTTATTTAATACTTACACCTTAAAGAAAAATTATTTTCCTCTCTTTACAGATGAGGAAACTGAAGCTTAGACAGACTACATTAATTGGCTGTAGGGTATAGATTAAAACTCAGGTAATATGAAGTTTTGGCATCCCAAAATATATTTCCCAGAAAGAGTTTCCATGCATTTTATCTGTAAAATCTATTATTTGCTTGAGAAAAGGCAGCTAAAGAAAATGCCAGTGAATTCTGTCATCCTTGCAGGTGCAGAGCAATATCCGAGTTTGAAGTACTTTTAACCAATAAATACAGGTTGCACAGAATCAAGATTGTACTGTACCTTTTCTTTCTATTCTCAGAATCTTTATTTGGTGGAAAAATTGTTGAAGGTATTTACTACAGGCATATAACTTTTCTTTCTGTACATAAAGAAAGAATCACACAAGGGAAAATGAAAGACATTATCAAATATCAAGTGTGTGCTCGTTAATTGAAGAGTTGAGTTAAGCCTTGGCAGACCTAAAATGGCAAGACTGTGTGAAGTTCAAATAAAACATAGAATACATCATTGAAAATTAGTTATATGAGAAACCTAAATGTGAACCCATATTTTGAGTGTCATGCTTGTCATTACATATCATTACACTTAATATTATCACATATCACTCTGGTTATTTTGGACAAGTTTCCAAGCTTTGATTTTCTACTTCATAATTTAACTTTGTGAATGATTAAATTTCTTAACTTTCAATGTTATCCCTTAAAGCACTATCCAATGATAACTATATTATCTTATCATCTACAAATGCACCATTTGGCATTTTAAGGCTTGAAAAATGTTCCATGTATATATTTAATCAAGTTCAAAGAGATATCGTGAGTCTTTTATTTTCATATCACAGAAATGTACTTACAAGAAGGAAATCTGTGTGTATGAATAAAATCTTATTTCAGATGTCACCATAAGTGCAGTGTACATAAGAATGAATTTTGGGGTAAGTGTTCTTAGGAGTAAATTTTCTGGACTAGAAAAGATGAATGTATATCATATCATTAAGGGGTTCTTAGTTTATTTTAGAACTTCGTTTGCATTTATAAGATATTATTCTGGGCCCTGCTAGATAGCTCAGTGGATAAAGAGCGCGATGGGGTACCACATGGGAGGCCCCGGGTCGGATCCCGGGGACCTCTCTGAGCGGGCAGACGGCCTTGAGAAAGGCAAGCTGCCGTGGGCGGGGCAAAAGCCACCGTGGGCAAGGCAAAAAGCCGCCACGGGCAGGGCGGAGCCCCCACGGGCATGGCAAAGTCACCAGTGCAAAGAAAGCAGAGCTGCTGCCTGGGAAGCACGGAAGCCGGCAGTCCGCAAAAACATGGAGCGGAGCCACCTGTGAAAACGGAATGGAGCCACCCACGAATGGAGCGAGCCGCTGCCGCGGAGGGCCGACTCGGCGCGCCGCCGCAAAGATGGGGGGAGACAGAGAAGGGGGGGGGATATGTAATAAATAAATTTAAAAAAATAAAAATAAAAAGATATTATTCTTCCCTGACATAGTTCTTGTTTTATGAGCATAATACCTGTACTTTGTCTGGAATAAATAATTGAATATTTAGTGTTTTTCATTCATTTTTCTTCAGGAAAATCTTAATATTACCTTTATTATGTTGTCAAGATAGTTAATACCATATCTTCCCTTATAACAGAAAATTTATTTCCCTTTAATGGCATACATTATTGAATTATGAACTCTTAGAAGTTCAATAAAATGTGTCATAGTGCTTAAATAATAGTGAATCCTAACATGACATGTATATATATATATATGTATGTATGTGTGTGTGTGTGTGTGTGTATACACACACTCACACACCCATGCATACACACCAATTTTCTTCTCAGGAATACAAGAGATGTAATCAATAAAATACTTTCTGCTGTAATACTTTTCCACTAAAATATTAGGGTTATATTTTATTTAGGTTTTTATTATGTATGTATGAAAATGTAAATATATAAAAAGCATAGCTATATATAATAGCTATATATTATGTAATAGTTATAATAGCTTTATCCCTAAATTGAAAGGCAATCTTTCTCTATGATTCTACTTAGTAGAAGAATGTAAATTATCACAACTTTTAATCAATTTTAAATTTGTAAATCATATAAGGTAAGAAACAACCATTGTCAGTAACATAGAAACTGTCCATATGGCCCATTCTTCAGCATTTCCCTTGCTACCACCATTCTTACTTTATTCATGACCTTTGAGATGATTATTCTCATACTTTATAGCTTTTAGACTATGAATGAATCCAAAGGTATATTATTTTTTTATCTTTTAATTTAAATAAATTGACTCAGACTTTTTTGTTCTTCTGTGTATTGATTTTATGCTCAACATTTTGTTTGTGAACTTCATCCAGCATGACTCATGTGTCTGAGGTTTAATCATTTTCACCATGGTATAGTATTCTAATGAACTGGTATACCACAATGTATCAGTGGAATATACTAGCAACAGGTCTTTTAATGGCTATTACAAACAATGATGCTATGAACATTCATCTGTGCATCTCTTGCATACAATAGTTTCTCTAGAGCATATACTTAGAAGTAAAATTCATGAGAATTGAATTCTCATGTTGGTACATGAGTTTTTAACTTTGTTAATAATAAATATAAAATAACTGTTTTCAAAGTGGTTGTAACAATTTACATACTAACCAATGGTAAAGATGGTTTCCATTTCTTGGAACATTCTTGCTGACACTTGATAGTGTCAGGCTTTTAAATTTTTACCAAGTTGATACATATGCAATGGTATCTCTTAGTAATTTTAATTTCCTTTTCCCAGATTCCTCATGATATTGAGAATCCTTTTTTGTTTAAAGTCATGAGATTAACTTTTTAATTGAAATCTTTGTTCAGCTCTAGTTCTTATTTTTATTCTGGTTTGTTTTACTTTCCTTTTTTAGTAATTGATCCATAAAACTCCTTTAAAGTATCTGATTACCAGTCTTTTGTAAGTTATATGTTACCAGTTATTATTTCTACAACAATTCTGCATAATAAACAAATGCCAGTTCACAATGGCATACAAAATAAATGTATAATTACCTCATCAGTGTGATACTTGACAATGATGGCTAGGCTTGTTGGGAAATTTTCCTGGTCTTGGCTGGGCTCATCTACACAACCAGAAGTTTGATGGGAGTTGGCTGATCAATTAATTACAAATTAGGCCATATATGAATGAATTACTTAATCACTGCTTTCTTACTGAATATTTACTTTAGGTTTTTTTTTTTTTTTGCTATTATTAGCAAAGCTGTAATGGATATTCTTACAGAAACAATTTGTGTATGTATATAAATAGTAACTTCTCCTTTAGGACAGGTATTCAAAATAGAATTGATGTAGCAATACTAAGGAAAAGACTGAAATTTTATAGACTCTGTCAAATTGCTCTCTAAAGGGTTAATCCAATTCATTCTCCCACAAATGTTAGACAAGGAATCCTCTTTTCTATTACTAAAACTCAAAATTAACAATTTTCAAAAATGTTGGCCAAGCAATGGATTAAAAGTGTATCTCATAGCCTGATTCTATATGAGAATGGACGCAGTTGATCATAGTGTCTGGAGTTGCTGATATGGCTAAATTGAGACATAAGTTATGCTTCCATCACAGTAAATTTATTACTGTTGTGACATTGAGACCTGTAACTTTTTTTTTGTAAGATCATGAGTAAAAATTGGATATAACAAGGCTTTTCACTATTATAAGCAAATTAAAAGCTAGTACATTTTAGATCTTTTGCCAAAATATGAATGCACTCTTTCTAGGGACCTAAAGCGAATAATTTGAAGAAATTAGGTTCCAAGAGTTCTAGTACATAGCTGGGGAATTTCTGAAGTATACATCACTATGTCCATTCACAAGTGGAGATGAAAAGAAACCCATCTAAAAGAATTGTGACAAGGCTGATTGACAACAATTGTGACTTCCTTTTAAAAGGGCTATCTTGAAGATAAATCTTGTTTCAAGCTTAAGAGAAACTAACGTGACTTTGATAAACAGTGGAATGATCACAACATGCTGAATTCCTTAAAAATTTATTGACTTATAATATTGCTTAACGCTACACATAAAAATTCTTTACACTGTAAAATATATCGCAATTTTATCATATTTTATTAGCAATACTGTTAGCATCTTTTCTGATATTCATCAGACTTTTGTAATTACGTTTTCACACCCTTGGCAATTTTTTTGATGATGTCAGTTGCCTTTTTCTTATTGATTTGTAGGATTTTCAAAAATTGTTTCAATCTATTCCTTGATTTGGACATTGATTATAGTGAATTTTTTCATATGGAAGACATGGTTTTACTCAACCAAGTTTGTTAATCTTTTCCTATAGATCTTTTGTATTATATCTTATTTCTTATTTTTAAGGCCCTCCATATATCAAGAATATTTTTAAAGGCACTAATTTATATTTTCTTTTGAAAACCCTTCACCAGAGAGAGTATTTTAATGTCATATCTTTCATTGTGTTGCTATTTTGCTCTTAAGATTTTTTTGAGATCTTAAACTTATCCTGAATTTATTAATGTACATGGCATAAATTGGAAATACACAATATTTTTCCCAACTATAGAAACAAATCAGGTGGTAAATTTTAATTAATACGTACAAGTGATTCTGAACTTTCCATTCCATATAATTAAGTAATCATATTCTCAACACAATCTTGTAAATGTCTTAGATCCATTGTTATTCATTATCAATCTCAGAAATTCATCTTCCTTCTGATCTGCTAATGGTTTCCTTTCACATTTCCCAATATTGTTTAAGATTTATCTAATTATTTAAATTTTATGTTTCTTTTCTCATTTTAATGAAATTTTAAAAGGAAAGAAATATTTAAAAATCAAATTGTATTACATCAGTCATGTTAAAACAAGAATGGATCTTTAATTTACATTTTACATTCGAATTTTTTTAAATTTTCATATATTATTTTACATATTCATATATATATTTATAAAGTATAAATTATTTTGAAAAACTAGTCTGCCCTCTCCCACTTTTATAAAGCATTTATGTCCTAATTAAATATGCATGAACTAGTTGGGATTATTATCAGTACTCCTAGTAATCAAAGTCATTTCACAAGGTATTTTTTGGCCTTGTGGCAAATACTGTGTTTTTAAATTTTTTTATTGTTTTTTTTTTTTGTATGGTTTTGTCTATCCAATAGCCATCTCCAAACACCTATTTCCTTGCAAAGAGAGTTCTAATTTCCTTTCAACCCTCCTCTAAATGAGAATGAATAGTTTCAACCTTTCCCAGTCTCAGGAGGTAAATATTTATAGGTTTAAGACTTTTATTCCCTTTGCCTCATGTGTAGGGAAGGATCTGAGCTGAAGACCACTAAGTTCAAGGAAACACAATCTCTCATATGGGCAATCAGCATGCTTATATTTTCTCCAGAAGGAGAAACAATCTCAGTTTTCCAAGGATGCAAGTAAACCTGCTCTTTGATCCAGAGGAAGACACTTGGTGTCTTTCAAGTCTGTTCACTTGGCAAATAGCCTTCAAAGATAGGTCAGAAAGAACGGCAATCAGTAACTCAGTTTGTAATACATACAGAAACCTGAGACCCATGAAAAATTGTCTCCAAAAAAACCATGCCATTGGTTTAGGCGTGAGCACATGACTTTTTTCTGGCAATGGAAATTGAGGGACAGTATGCTAGGGGCCATTTGAAAAGATTTTCCCAATAAAAAAGGACACAAGACAGATATATTCTTTGTTTGAATATTATACTATACATATGACTCCTGGAACTGTGGGACCCCCTTGAGACAAACCAAGATGTAATTCAGCATACTGAGAATAGCAGAATAAACAGAGAAGAAATATGGCATATGACTTGTCTACATTGTGCCTCTACCAGTCCTGAGACTTCCTGCCTCCAGACTTCTTGCTATAGAAGACAGTAAATATCCTACTTATAGTTTAAGTCACTTTTAATTTTCAATTGGGTTTTCTGTTATTTGCAGCCATAACGTGAACTGCAACAAGCTCCTGAGTAGAAACAAGTATACTGGCAATCAAAGAGTTTTAAAACTTTGCCAAGTGTCACACAGGTAAAATTACTGTATAAGACCATAACCTAGAATTGATATAATATTTGTATTGTTCTTTCTTGAAATGAAAATTATGTTTTCACTCTTGATGATAGTATATGATTTTTCTTCCACTTAATAGACAAAGTTTACATTATTGTATGTCTGAATTTTATGATAATCCATGAGATTTTAGAGGTTGTGCATTAAATAGTTCTACTTATTTGATCAAAACCTTCCTATGGTCTTTCATTTCCAGCTTCATAAATCCAAATGTCTAAGACTCTCAGCAGTCATACACTGTCAGTCGGACTTTTATCATTTCACCAAACGTTCTTAGTTTTTCTCATGCTCATGTCTTTATTAATGCCAATTCCTAAAGAGAGAATGCCTTTGTCTTTATATCAGTAGAAAATTGATCATCTATATCTATATCAATGTGACAAAATCCTTGTGTTTCACCATGATTACATTTGGGTACAATATATTTTAAAAGTTTAACTTCCTAAGAAAATTAAGTTCCTAGAAACCTACCTTCCCACTATTGTTAGCAGTAATTTTTAAATATTTTTTAAATTAGCAAAGTTGTAAGTTTACAGAAAACTCACACAGAAAATACAGAGTTCCTTTATATTCCCCCACGTGCATGCAATTTTCCCTCTTATTAGTATTTTGCATTAGTGTGGTATCTTTGTTACAATTGATGAAATATTATTATAATACTATTAATTATTTTCCATAGTTTATATTAGGGTTCACTATTTGTGTTATATAGTTCTTTGTTTTTTTTAAAATTTTTATTCTACTAATATATATGGAAAGTTTTTCAAAACATAAGATGTGAAAGCAGAGTGACTCTTTGCTTATGGTGGGGAAGGGGAAGGATCTAAAGACTTATCTATCTCTTATATGTCAAGTGTTTTACTGTCACTGGAGGATTTGTTGGCTGTCATTTAATTGACCATAATTAGCAATATACTTTTAAATGCAGAAATGCTGAATGACAATTATGACAATGACTATTATCAAAACAAAATATCTACTCTCATTTTGAATAATAAATTAAGGATTTAAATACCTTAAAAAATGAGGATTCACTTGGACAACTCTTCAGTGCTTCTGAATCTAGTAATAACCATAAATGGGCATCTACAGCAACGAGCAACCACAGCCTGACAAAGGCATGATAGCAAAGGATTCAGATCCCTCAGACATGGAGGTCTCCATTATACCATCACAGAAGCACTCCAGAAGAACATCAGTGCTGGCTAAGAGTGATAGGAATCTGGGATGAATGATAGAGTAGGAAGAAGATGAATATCAATTATGATATGGGAACTATATTTATTTCATGAACTTTCCTAATTTTTCTTTTTCTCCCACAAATTGTGACTAGTTATAATATTAAAGGAGAGGATGAATTTAACATAAGGCATGAGTGGGCATCTGGAAGTGCCAAGAAATCAACAATTCTCAATCAATAGCTTGTAGGAGTTGATTTATAATTACCCCCAATACCCTCAATTCTCAGGAAAAATAATTCTTCGGCTCTTTGTGGTGGTTTAGTTAGAATTGTGTACCCCAGAAATGCAAGGCCATAAACTTAATCTATTCCTGTGAGTGTGAACCCAATATAAGTAGGACCGTTCATTGAAGTTACTTCAGTCAAGTTGTGGCCCAACTAAAACAGGATGGGTCTTAATCTTATTACCGGAGTCCTTTATAAGCAGAATTAAATTTAGACTAAAACAGGGAAAGTGACAGAGGGAGAAGCCACAAGCTGAAAGTCAACAGAACCTGGAAGAGAAGGGAAAGGCCAGGAGGGATCACCATGTGCATTGCCATGTGACAGAGGAGCCATGGACCAAGGATCTCAGCCAGCCCAAGAATGGCAGTATTCAGTAAGAAAGCATTGCCTTGATGAACCTTGACTTGGACTTCTTCTATCCTAAAAACCATGAGCTAATAAATTCTCATTAGTTAAAACAACCCATTGTATGGTATTTGCTTGAGTAGCTCAGGAAACTAAAGCAGATTTTGGTACCAAGAGTGGGGTATTACTACTGCAAATATCAAAAATGTGGAAATGGCTTTGGAATTGGGTCATAGATAGAGGCTAGAAAAATTGTGAGGTGAATGGTAGAAAAAGCCTATACTGCTTTGAACAGACACAGACTATTGGTAGAGATGGGGATGCTAAAGTTACTTCCAATGAGGTCTTAGAAGGAAATGATAAAATTTTTATTGGAAACTGGAGCAAAGGCAATCCTTATTTTAAAGTGGCAGAAAACTTGTAGAATTTTCTGATGTCAGATGGAAGGCAGAATTTGAAAGCAATGAACTTGGAGATTTAGCTTAGGAGATTTCCAAGCCTGGTATCTCCTTGCAATTTGGAGTGAAATGAGAGAGGAAACAGATAAGCTGAAAAATGAACTCCTAAGCACAAAGAAACCAGAAATTGGTTGTTTGGAAATTTCTGGGCCTATCCAGATAATGTGCTCTCAGACTAGAGCCAGAAGCAGCTCTATCAGAGACCTCCTCGAACTTCCAGAAAGTAAGTCCCCAGAGATTAGGGCTTTATGTATTCATTTAACTGAACATGGAACCAGACAGCCGTTTCAGAGGAAGTCATGATTGGAAATAAAGTTATGCAGGAATGATTTGTGGAAAGTTTTTTTGTCTGATGCTTTGGAACACTATGGACTGCATACAAAAATAACAAGGGTTTTGTGAATTTCATATGAGCAGAATCACCACTGCAAGTCTGGACTGAAAGGGACAGAGAAGGGATGACCTGAAGCAAGAATTATTTCAAGGGCAGAACCATGGATGTTGAGATCTGGACCAAAGAGATCTCCTTTGGCCAAGAGAGTGGGCTCACCTAGGTGTGTAGAAAGAGCAGGTCCACCCCTGTGCTTGGAGGGGTCAGTTCGTCTGCTCTGAGGCTTGGACGGAGTGGGCTGTGGGCTTTGTACTCCATTTTTCAAGGAGAGTGCTGTCACTCCAATGCTCGGAGAGGGTGAGGCTTGTGCTCCAATCATCCTGATGCTCAGAGAGGGCGGAGCCTCTACCTCAGTGTTCAGGGGAGAGCATGGCTACAGTGCAAGAACTTGCAAGGGGTGAGGCTGCTGCTCCATCAGGCCCAGAGGACAAAACATGGATCCATAGATGATTACCACACCTTGAATTCTAATTGAGTTTGCCCTGCTGGGCTTCAGAATTATTTGGGACCTTGTTTTCCTTCCAATGTTTCCCTTCTATAATGGGAATCTTAACCTATGCTTGTCCCTCCACTGCATATTGGAAGCAAATAAATTATTTTCTAGATTTCGCAGGTCTGCAGACAGAGGGAAATTGTGCTCAAGGAGAGAATATACCAATTTTGATGAGACTTTGTACTTATCATTGATATTGAAATGACTTAAGGCTTTTGGAATATTGTAAGGTAATGAGTGTACTTTGAAGGTAGAAAGAAAACTTCTTTTTGAGCAGGCAAGGAAACTGAAACACCTATGTTTTGAACCATTTGCCCAAGCTTTCCTTAGTATTTAACATTCAGTGGCCCATTCAATAGCTCATCTGTTTTGTTTTTTCTTTTTCCTTTTTGGCTCCTTCTCCTTTTCTTTATCACTTGCTCCATTTCCCTACTAGACTTCCTTGCACTTCCCAGATAAACTATTTGCACTTGAATCCTTGACTCAGTCTCTTTTTAGAAGAACTCAAATAATACACTCTGCTAGGTATGGGGATAGAGGAATAGAAGTTAAGGTCTATACCTGGAGAAAAATGTATTTATATTTTGGAATTAATGACTGAAACTAAGAAAATAACTGGAGTGTGATAAGAGTTTTAACAGACTTAAGTGCAAGATGCTGGGAGAAAAGAGAGAAGGATATATCTAGCATCCTGTGAGAAGAAAAATGAATCAAAGACAACTTAATTGTGGTGGTTTGAAACTGTGAGCACCCCAGAAAAGCATGTTCTTAAACCTAATCCCCTGTGAGTGTGAACTTATTGTAAGTAGTACCTTCCTATGAGCTTACTTCAGTTAAAGTGTGGCCTACTTTGATCAGGATGGGTCTTGATCCTATTACTGGAAACCTTTATGAGTGGAATAAAGTTCAGACCAAGAGAGAGAAATTCACAGAGGGAGCAATCTTGAGCTGAAAATCAGTGGAACCTGGAAAGAAGGGGGAGACCAGGAGATGCCACCATATTCCTTGCCTTGTGACAAGCGAAGGACCAAAGCTCACCAGCAGCCAGCCCCAGAATGTCACAGTCTTTGGAGGGTAAGAATCGCCTTGATGGCACCTTGATTTGGACTAGCTTTTAGTCTCAAAACTGTAGACAAATACATTTCCATTGTTTAAGCCAAACCATTTGTTTGCGCAGCCAAGGAAATGAAAAAATTAATGGAAATTTGACATCTCACTAGCACCTCGAAGAAATGCAGAGTAATTAGTGTGTAGCTTAATGGGAAACTCATTTTTGGGTAAAATCAAATATAATTATATAGTTATTATTCATAATAATTCTTCACTCTTTTAAAGCAACCCAACTCAAGCTTTGAGAGTCTCCAATGCAAGTCATTTCCTGTAGCAAGTCTTCCCTTATGGAATACTTTCTAAAAAGCAAAATCTTCTGCTTCCACAGATAGCTGATTAGGCAAAGGACACATTTCATTTGTACTACATGAGTTTTATGCAAGTGCCACTCATAAAAAGAAAAGTTAATTTCCTTTGGTTACTTCTGAAGAAAGGTTAATGGATTTCTTTTGCATGATTTTTATGAGAAGGTTCCTGGAAAATGGAATTTCCCAATTCCACAGCTCATCAACCTTATACCTGATTGCAGAAATTAGTGATTAGAAATGGGAATATAAAGTGAAATAAATGTAATTTCCTTCCACTTTTGAAACTGCTTTGGGACTAGAAACTTTTTGCTTTTTCATGACGTAATGGCTTCTCATAAAATATGCTATCAATAGTAAGAGTTGACTGTAGATTATTGTTTTCTTTCTCTTATAATAAGTGATCTGAAATATTCAAAGGATAAAAATTATCCTCAAAGTAAAATATATATTAAAGCATTTTCTTGAAGATTAATGTATCAGCCATCTGAAATGTTTTTTTTTTCTTTCCTGTCTAGAATTACATAAAAAGGTAGTTTTCTCTATGGATCTGTTATTTGCAAGTAGTCATTTTTCCCTAATACGTGGCTAAATAACATAGCTTGTAGAAAGATTTGTTTTTCACAAATAGCTTGGGCTACCTTGGTACAAAATGATTGTGTATAATGTTTCAACAGCTATTTTAAGTGAATAAAAGGATGAGCCAATATTCACTAGACAAATGCAAATCAGGACTCTGTAAAGAAAGATAACAAAGGAAAATTATTTATGTCTTACTTTCTATTATAAAAGAAATACTTCTAAAAGGCAAATGTTATCTTTGTTTCTTTCATAATTGACTAGTTCCAGGGAAAAGTTATTTGTATATTAAAGATCAGGGACTGCCTGGCTCTGATAAGAGGAATTTTAACTCCCACTTTTGATCTATGAGGCTTCCATTACAGAATTCTCATGATCTAGTAATGTTGAATATGAAAATTTATGAAAACAAAGCATGCTTTAGCAATTCAGATATGCACAAAATGGAACTTCAGGTATCTAACTCATATGTATCTCCACAACATTTAAAAGCATTTGTCTTTTAAATATTCCACAGATTTTTTCTTGGTAGTTCTTTTCATAAAATGCTTTCTGCATGACCTAAGTTGAAAGAATGAACATGAAGAAAATATAAGTGAAAAAGATGATTTACAAAGAGATAAGAAGGGATATAAAATTAAGATCTAAAAGTTTAAAAGTGAGGTGAATATAGCAAGTAGGATGGGAAAATGTGATCATTATTTTGACGTTATGCAAAGTCTCCTCAATAACCCACATACATTAATGTCCCTGAAAGTACATTAGTTTAACCAAAATAAAATTTTAAGAATCAATTAATAATCAAACAAAAATTGAATAATCACAGTATAAAAAGAGTAATATAGGGATAAAACAATTTTAGACATTTCAAATGTAATGATCATAAAGCTTTTAGCACAAGAATCCCTTACCTTATATTGCAAAGAATTAGGGTTTTTAAATAAGTAGGATTATTTTTAATAATTTTAGCAATATTCCATAATTTTCAATAGCATAGAAGATGTGATTTTTATATTTACTTCCAGAATCAGCTCCATCAATACCATGTACTTCTGAATATGAGGTAAAGATGATCTTGAAATGGCACAGCCCGAGCAGGCTTCAGGAAAACATTAAAAGAGAGACTCAACATTTTACAACCTTGGGCCTCTCCAATCTATATTATAATATGTTAATATTAATGATAACGATACAAAAAAGAAACTGGTTTGAACATGCAGACAGACATAGTAACAATTACTCTATACAGAATATGGAAAGCCCACCAATAGTACAGGGCTACATAGAGAAGCTAATACCTGGAGAGTCCAAGCCCTATTGGAGAAAGAGCCAATCATGTCCTTCCCTAGTAAGAGTAGAGTGCCAGGTACAGTGAAAGTTCTTAGTAAATGTCATTTTAATAAATAATCTGCTTATGATCTTATTACTCTATCTCTTCTCTATGCATCAAAATTCCATCTATCTTTTGAAAATAAAGGATAATGATAATGAGCAACAGTCCATGAATGATGTTTCTGTCCAAAGTATGTTGCTTCTTTCTAAGAGAGCCTATATACAATCTTTCAGAGCAAAAATAAAAATCAACATAATATATAGTGAACACACACATATATGTAATGGAATGCTTTGCTAAATAGCCATAAAAGTGACTATTTTTGCATTTAAAAAGTGGCATAATCTTTATTGCCTATTAGTAGTGTATAGAGTTATTACTAAAAACTGCAGCTTCTAAAGCCAGACTACCAGTATTCAAAATTTGTAGCCTTATCGAAAACTAGTTGTGAGACATTGGGTAAAATTGGTATATGCTTCAGTTGTTTTACCTCTAAAATAGAGATAAATATAATAGCTACTCATAACTTAGTTATTAAGATTAAATGTATTAGCATACGTTAGTGTTTAGAAGGTATCTGGCACAATGTCAGTGCTATATTTGTTAGATATGGCTACTTATACCACAGCATGCCCTTATTTTACCTCATCGGATCAATTATAATATTCTTCCAATCTGTAACATTTTCCCTTCTAAAACATTTTACATACATTCCTTTCAGCATAATCTTTCTAAAACATGGTCTTGTTCACATTAGGCCCACGTACTAAAAGTGCCTATTGCCCATGGAACACAGTATGAAAATTTTTGCCTGGCATTCAAGATCTCATAGTTATTCTTCCAACCTAATTATACAACCACATTTCCTACTGCTTCCCTTCACTCATATTTCATAAAAATTAAATTGAATCACCCATGCTTTGAAATGATGCTGCACTTTCCCATTTATGTATTCCTGCCCTGGCCTTTTTCTCTGCTTATGATGTTTCTCCATCTTCTCTCTACGCATCAAAACTCCATATATCTTTTGAAATCTAGCTTAAAATCAGTTTCTACATTAATCCCTAACTGAATTCACTGATCAGACACAATCTTTACTTACTCTACGTTCCCATAGCACTCACTTTGGGTTTGTCCTACCATGTTCTGCTTGGTGTCATAGTTTATTTTGTGCATATGACTAGTTCTTCTACTAAACATTAAGCCCATTGAAAGAGCATGGCTCTGGGGCCAGCTGTAGCCCAATTGGTAGGGCGCCGGTTTACCACATAGGAGGCCCTGGGTTCAGTTCCCGGGGCCTCCTTGAGTGGGCAGACCGCCTTGAGAAGGCAAGCCACTGTGGGCAGGGCAAGCCGCCACCGGCAGGGCAAGCTCCCACGAGCAGGACAAGCTGCCAAGAGCAGGCAGGCCGCAGCGTGGTGAGCTGACTCGGTGGGTCGTCGAGGCGGGGGGAGACAAGCAGACACAGAAGAACGCAAAAATGAGCACAGCAAGAACAAGCAGAAAGGGCGGGGGGGGATATGTAATAAATAAAATAAATAAATAAATCTCAAAAAAAAAAGAGCATGGTTCTTATCTGATGTATCTTTAAATCCTACTCAGCAATGAGTGCATTTTACATTGCAAGGTTAAAATAAATAGTTTTGAATCAGTAAACTATAAAAGCAGAGTAAGGATGAGTGTATGCATATGGGTAGAACCTTCATTGATATCAAAACTACTCATCCTTAAATTTTGTGCCTCACAGTAGACCTCATGCTTATATTATGTATTTTTAAAATGGTAAAATAGTCCTTGACTTATTCATTAAGATTATCCATCTCTTCCTGGCTTTACTGATGAAAACTTTGACTTCATCACCTTGGAGGCATTTTAACACTGCTATTGCATATATTACCTGGGGTGTGGCATTTTATATTATTTAACTCTATCATGGTGAGGGGTATCTTGTCTTTGACAACAACTCAAGACCAGCATACAAGATATATTTTATATGCTGATTGATTCAGTCTTTCTTAAGCTTTGTTAAATCATAAAATTTAGTCCATTGTGTTTCAGTTCTAATGAGTAGCTGTGTGACATTGGGAAGCTATCCTTTTCATGAAATGCTTCAGGCAAATTGCAAAAATAAACATGAAGAAGATATAAGTGAACTGTATCTATCACAGTGAGATAAGAGATGTAGATTTTCAACCAGATGATTAAAAAGGAAAGTGTACTTTTAATTGGAAACTTTGAATTTGGGTTCCAGTTTGATTACCTGGCTTTATAGGGCTGCTCACCTATCTTTATGTTTTTTGTAACTTCTTTATCTTTGAAACATGTAGTCAAGGCTTGGCCAGCTTACCTATTATGGGTACTACAAGGAGCAAATGAGACATTGTGAGTCTCAACATTGAATTTTGTGTTAACAAACAGAAGAGATTACTTCTAAAAATGGAAAATGATATCTAAGTTTTCTTGTATCTCTAAAATGCAATGGCTTAAGAAATTAAGTGCAAAAGTTTTAATACTCATACAGTTATTAGCTAGAATCTTTCACTGATGATAGATTTGCTCTCATCTGCCCAACACTGAAATTGGTTTATTGTGATATAAAGAAGGAAAGTCTATGTTTTCTCAGAGCCACGGAGGTGGGAGGACAGCCTTTGAGGGTGGAAGCATGAATACATGAGACCTGAACTCTAACTGCTATGGCTTAGAGGAAGTAGATGCCAAAGAAATCTTTATGAGTTTTCCATTGCTGCTGTAACAAACTGCCACAAACTTAGGGGATTACATGACATAAATTTAATAACTTAGACTTCTGGAGTTCAAAAGTCCTAAATGAGACTTACGGTGCTACAAACCAAGGTGTTAGTAGGGCTGGTATCTTCTGAAGGCTCTAGGAGAGTGTCTTCTTTTACCAGGGTTGCTATAACAAAGTACCACAGAGTAGATGGCTTAAGCTATTTTAATTTCATGGCTGCTAAATCAAAGACCATACAATGGATTAGCTTAAACAAATATAATTTTTGGCTCCTGAGTTTGAAGCTAGAAGTTCAAAATCAAGGTGTCAGCAAGGCAATACTTTATCCCCTGAGAATGTGGCATTTTGTAGCTGATCCTTGGGTCTTTGGCTTTTCTGTCACCTGGCAATGCACATGGAGACATCTTCTCCCCTTTCTCCACTGGTTCTATTCACTTCTGGCTTCTTGCTTCTCTATCACGTTTCCCCTGTGACCTTCTCTATCAAGTCTCCAATAATAGTTGGCCACGCTTCAACTAATAGCTTCAAAAGGTCCTACATGCAATGGGGTCCACACCCATAGGAATGGATTAAGATCAACATGTTTTTCTGAGGTACATAACTCCAAGCCATGATAGAAATTTATTGTCTCACAGTTTTTGAGGCTAAAA
>PVKH010006663.1:0-20868 GCA_004027955.1 Chaetophractus vellerosus | reverse complement strand
GCAGTCCTCCATGTTTTTTGCGGGCTGCTCGGCTTCCGCAGTTCGCAGGCGGCAGCTCCGCTTTTTCACGGGTGACTTTGCCATGCCCGTGGGGGCTCCGCCCTGCCCGTGGTGGCTTTTTGCCTTGCCCATGGCGGCTCTGCCCCGCCCACAGTGGCTTGCCTTTCTCAAGGCCGTCTGCCCGCTCGGAGAGGTCCCCGGGAACCGAACCCAGGGCCTCCCATGTGGTACCCCAGCGAGCTCTTTATCCACTGAGCTATCTAGCCGGGCCCTATAATTATCTTTTAAAGACTAAAATTTATATAGTTCTATTAACAAAATATTCAAACATTGACATAAGAAATCACTCTCCTGCCATCCCTTCATTAAGAGGTGATTTTTGACAAATACTAAGTAATAGAAGGTCAGATAAGATTTGGATAGGACTTCACCTTATCCACTTTTTGAAATAACCAGAAATGAGACTCTAGGTGAAAAATTTGGCTCTGAGGTTACCTGTCCTTGGTTAAAGGATCTTTCCAAATGACCAAGATAAAAACGTTCTGTCCCTGACAGTCAGATGGTTTTAAATTGATTTTTATTTACTAGATTTTCAATTTTCTGCTATTCAATTTATTCCTAGGTCTTAGAAGTGAAATGGGCGCCCCCCCCCGAAAAAAAAAAACAAATCTCCATAAAGAAATGTGCTAGCCAAGAAAGAATACCACAGTAAAAAAATTAGCAATAGTGGACATATAGACAAGAAGACAAATTAAAAAGAAAAATATCTCAGGTAATCTATTTGTTCAGCATATTTTCATATGTGAAAGAATCCAGGAAAAGGAGGGAGAAGAAACCCACATTCTAAAATCAGGAGAAAATTAGCTCAGCTAAGAGCGACAGCTTCAGAGGAAGTTTTCTCACTCACCCAGGCATTGCATCACAGGACTCACCCAAACACAGCCTTTTCAACACGTACCAACAGTCAAACCATTTTCTCTCGGCAGCACAGTTCCTGGAGTTAAAGGCTTTCTCAAAAGGTCAGAGTTGTGGACACATTGCTCAAACCAAACAGGAGAATGTAGAAATGAGGAAAAGTGGATAGATGGATGCATCAGGGCTGCATAACACATGTGCTAGGAGTTATCCCAACAGCACTGGCAAACACAACGTCAGGGAAGGGAATAAAAGCAGCTCCCCACTCCAGGTCAGTCGCGGGGCAGATTCTTACTCAGAGGGCTTAGAAATGTAAATGAAGAAGCGATGGGGAAAATCCAAGGACTCTTACCATCCAACCCTGACCTTGGAATTCCCCAGGGATAGGTCCTCAACATGATGTCTTGTTAGAGTCACTCTCCAGTGCTCTAACAACCCCTCCACCTAAAGCAAATTCTTGACAGCCAAGGAACCGACCAAGTTGAAGCCAAGGAAGCCAGTTGGTAGACGTTTAAAACTGAAGCCTTGTGGAGTGGGTGGAGCTCAGTGGCTGAGTGACTGCTTTGCATGTACGAGGTCCTGGGTTCAACCCCAGGTACCTCCTTAAAAAAACCCAAGCCTGTTCATAAAAGGACAGATTCAGAAAAAAAAGGAATGGACTCTGTTGCAAACATGGGAGGATGGCTCTGAGATATGAAAGAAAGAAGAGTGCTAAAGGCAAGAGCAGGTATCTGGCTGGCCTGGGCTGCCTTAAGAGCAAGTGTTCAAGGGCACAGAGAAGCGTTGCAACAGAACAACTCTGCTCAGCCAAAATTTCGCTTTATTCAGATAGCCAAAGATGTTACAGCAGCTGGACAAAGAAACACAGAGCTTCTTCAAAAGCAAATGGCCAAATAAATTGTAAGGAAAAGATGGGAGGGAGGCAGGGGTGAATCTCTAGCTTTGAACAGACTCAAGAGAGAGCGGATGTGGCTCAAGCGGTTGGGCGCCCCTCTCCCACATGGGAGGTCCCAGGTTCGGGTACTGGTGCCTCCTAAAGAAACAAAACAAAACAAAACAAAACAGACAATGGGCAAAAACAACAAGCAGGTGAGCACAAATAATGACCAGACAAGGGAGGCATTGGGGAGGGGGGATAAATAAAATAAAAATGAAAAAAAAAAAACTAAAAAAAAAAGACTCAAGAAACAGAGCAACCAAATGCAATGTATGAACTTCATTTGTACCTTGATTCAAAGAAACTTTAAAACTAAATTGAAGACTTGAACCCAGATGTGAGTATATTTCGGGGGCTACTGCTGCTGATGGTGATCAAAGCCACATAATGTCAATAGCTCACTCATCTGCCAAATGGATCATGGGGAAGGTGATTGGGACAGTAATGCAAAAACCTGCAAAAGTGAGAGTGACCAGGTTTGTTCTGGATCCCTATTTAATAAAGTATTTTAATAAGTGAAGAACCTACTTTGTTCATGATGCCCTTCAGCAGGGCACAGTTGGGGATATTGTGCTTCTCAAAGCATTACTTGTTCCACAAATGAAGCATGTGGAACATGAAATAGCTGAGCTTGTTTTCAAAGTTGGAAGTCATAGATTCAGTAACAGGAAAACCCTGTGCAGTGATCATGTACCTGAAGAGTCCAGACAGTTTGGAAACTACCCATCTAAGTAGAAATCTGAAAGAACTCAGTATCTCTTCAACACAGTAAAGGAGGATTGAAAAAAAAAAAAGGTGTCAAAGGGAAAAATTTACAAGTTTGCTTTAGGGAAAAAGAAACTTTGCTGAGTTTCATCATAAACTGGGTCCAGGGGCCGGCTGGATAGCCCAGTGGATAGGGCGCCGGCATACCACATGGGAGGCCCCGGGTTCGGTTCCCAGGGACCTCTCCTAGCGGGCAGACTGCCTTGAGAATGGCAAGCCACCATGGGCGGGCCAGAGCCGCCGTGGGCAGGGCAAAAAGCTGCCACAGACAGGGCAAAAGCCGCCACGGGCAGGGCAGGTCGCCCGCGGATGGAGCGCAGCCAGCCACCCGCGAACTGAAGCAAGCGCCGGCCGTGAATGGAAGCAGAGGCCGCCCACAAGCGGGGAAAGCCACGCCTGCGCAGTGACCAGTCTTGGCGTGTCACCGCAGCGGGGGCGAGGGGAGATATGTAATAAAATAAATAAATCTTTAAAAAATAAAAAAAATAAACTGGGTCCAATTGCTCTTCTGGTTTTTATGAAGTATCTAAAGTTAGTTAGGTAGGGGTTCACCTTGGGCATGCCTCCAAGGCATATGAATATGTTCCAGTGTTCATGGTGCATTGTCTTGGTGGATAGAGACCCACACAATAACTGAAAGACTATTAAATTGCCTTTGTGGGGAGTCCTGCTACATTCTCAAATGGAACGGCAGGAATCCCCCAAGTATGGGCAGTGCCTAGTGAGGGAAGACAGACCATTATGCCAGACCCTTGATATTGATGATTGCACCTAGGAACCTTTTCTTGTGAAATTGAAACTTAGCCTAGTATTATATATTCCCTGTTACCTCCTGAAAGCCTCCTTGTTGCTCAAATGTGGCCTCTTGCCAAACTCAACATAAACGTATTACCTTCTGCCCTGGCATGGGACATGACTCCTGGGAATGAGCCTCCTTGGCATTGAGGGATTATTACCAAGCACCAACTAGCAATGCATCTGGAAAAAGACCTTGAGCAAAAGGGGGAAATATTATATATAAATGAGTTTTTATGGCTAAGAGATTTCAAAGTGAGTCAGGAGGTCATTCCAGAGGTTATACTTAAGCACATCTCAGCAGGATCTCATTGACTGCCACTGTAAAAGTGTCTCAAACAGGAGGGCTCCTGAGGGCTCTAGAGACATCTAGACACTATAAGCAGGGCAGACAAGCTCAGGAATTCAGCACCCTGTCAGTGGGCCTTACTTTGGAATTTATTCTCCCCAGTGTAGTCTCATTTATAGTTTCCCTACACATGGCTCTTCTGCCTCTTTTATTTGAACCTATAATTAGCACTATACTTGTTAAATATATGTCCCAGAGACTTAAATCTTTGGTCTATTCAAGTGTCAGTTGAGCCCTGAGTCTAAGCAGAGTTGCAACACCTACTCTCCAGTTCACTGGGCTCACCCAGGGCAATTAACAAGCAGATAATGATGGGCAACGGCCATCCCAAGGAACAGAGTGTCTGCGTCTGCAAGCAAGATAGTTCCATCCATCTGCCTCATGGGATATAAGCCCCCTCTCAATTAGAAACAGAGTGGGTATCACCATACCAAAATCCTCAAGATTGGGGAATGAACAATGGATTAAAGTAGGCATTATTATTCTTTTATAGACTTATTATTCTAGCAATGAAGAATTTTTATCATTGATATAAAGGCAGTGGCCACCAGAGGTTCTGAAGGGAGGAAGAGGGAAGAATAGTGTAACATGAGGGCATTTTTTGGACATTGGAATTGTCCTGCATGACATTGCAATGACAGATACAGGCCATTATTCATTTTGTCATAACCTATGAATACTGTAAACTATAATGTAAACTATAGTCCACGGTTAGTAGCAATGCTTCAATATGTGTTCATCAATTGTAACAAATGTACCACACTAATGAAAGATGTGGGAAAGTATGGGAGGGGGAGGGAGTAGGGTACATGGGAATCCCCTATATTTTTTATGTAACATTTATGTAATCTAAAGCTTCTTTTAAAATATAAAAAAGACCACTTAATAAAAATGGGAAAAAAAAGAAAGGCAATTAGGTAAAGGGCTTGTTCTAAATTTTCATAAAGGTTTATGGTCATATTTCAAATTTCCTTTTTCTGTGAACAGTGAGTTCCTGTTATACTAAGTGTGCCTAGCAGCCCGTGGTATCATTTTGCAAGCTCATGGCTTGAGAAATCATTGTTTTTTTCATTCTAAGAAATATTGAATTTATCTCAGGACCTTTATTCTGGGAGAGGGAAAACTTTTGATATCATAAATAGATAAGACTACATTAAGTAAATGTTTATTTTTGCTGGTATATAGGCAAAATTAATTTTCTTTTTCTGATTTCACCAATTCCAAAGGGAAATAAGCCATGTGTTTGTGGTCAGACTTTATCAGATTAAGTTTTATTAATAAAGATGTCAACATGTAGAAAAAATGTAAAAATTCTGTCACTTTTCTTATATCCTAGATCCTGTGTTAGATTAAATAGGCTTGAGTTCTGAAAATCTGAAAAAAAAAAAAGCCCTAAATTGAGACAATAGGGGAAAATTGAATGCTGACTGGATATTTGATATTCAACAATTTTTTTGCATAATAATGGCATTTGTTTTTTTGAGTTGTTTTTTTTTTTACACACAGGTCCTCTTCTTTTAAATAATCTGAAATATTAATGGATGGAATGATATCTGGGATTTGCTTCCAAATAATCTAGTGGAGATGGGAAGTATATAGAAAACAAGATGGGCAGGAATTGAGAATTACTGAAGCTGAGTGATAAGTACACAGAGGTTCATTATGCTATTTCTCTACTGTTGTGTTTTATTTTTCCCATAATAAAAATTGAAATAAAAATAAGATACCTCTGGGAGGATTGGTGCTGTCAGGTATTCACACTAGGCCTTAAACTCATCTATTGGGATTCCCTAGTCTCACCGTCAGCAGTAAGACACATGCCCATTAAGGTGAATCAAGGTTTTGTGTTTGCAGAAAGCCTTTAAAACCTTTGGTATCTACAACTGCTCTACCATTAAGTGACAAAGCAAGGAATTTGGCCAATCAATATCAATGAAAAAAGAAACAGCAACCTGAGATTAGCTGAGCAGCTCGTTGTTTTACTGACACCTGTGAGTCATGGTTTAGTCTAAGGACTGTTTTATGGCAGTAAGCATTCCTAATTTGGGTCACTGGATCTGCTACTCAGGGGTCCAAGGCTGGACATATTGACAACCAGTGAGGGCAGGGGCCTCTGCTTAGATGGAGCAGTGAAGTGGGGGAGAAGATTGTCCCCAGAGGGAATGACAAGGTCACTGGGCAAGCAAAATAAAAGAGGCAGTACAACCCACTGCATCCACTTAGAAGTTTTGTCTGGGGAGGGCTCTTCCCAATAAGACAGAGGAAATCCTCTTCCTCTATCTCCTGTGTGGCGGCACCGCTTCCTGCCCCAACGTTCTTCCTCCCCCAACAGCTCCCACAGAGAAAGCAGCCCCAGTTCTCAGGAGGCTGCAGTTACTGAAACTTAGGCTTAGGGCAAGCAGACATCACTCAGATTCTAGTCCCTTTTTTTTTTTTTTTTTTTGAGGTACTGGGGCTGGGGATTTTTAAAAATTTTTAAAGATTATTTTAGTTTTAGTTTCTCTAAATT
Source organism: Chaetophractus vellerosus (assembly GCA_004027955.1). Lineage (NCBI taxonomy): Eukaryota > Metazoa > Chordata > Mammalia > Cingulata > Chlamyphoridae > Chaetophractus > Chaetophractus vellerosus. The sequence continues at coordinate 14,598 of PVKH010006663.1, read as the reverse complement.
ATTATGTATTTTATTTCTTATCATTTAACCTATCATTATTATTTAATTTTCTTACTAATCAAATTAAACCTATCGTTATTATTTAATTTTCTTACTAATCAAATTTGGCAATTTTCTTGGCTTTGTTTTGAAGAAGCTTTGGCTCACAGAGGGGTTACAACTATGGCAGGGAAGGATCAATGGGGTGGGGTGTTGGTATGGGGGATACGCGGGAGGAAGTTCACCTGGGCATACATATAAGGTATATAAATATGTTCAAATGTTCGTGGGGCATTGCCACAGTGGGTAGAGAATCACACAACAACTGAGAGATTATTGAATTTTCATCCTGGGGAGCTCTGCCACATTCTCTAATTGAACAGCAACAATCCCCCAAGTACAAGAGCAATGACTACTGAAGAAAGATGGTCCATTGATGGGTCCTTGATATTGACAACTATGCTTATGAGCCTTTTGCTCTTGAATTTGCAACTTAGTCTAGTGTTGTAGAGTGCCTAAGAGTCACCTCCTGAGAGCCTCCTTGTTGCTCAAATGTGGCCTCACTGTAAGCCAAACTCAGCATATAAATGCATTACCTTCCCCCCTGCAAGGGACATGACTCCTGGGGATGATCCTCCCTGGCACCGAGGGATTACTACCAAGCACTGGTGATACTAGAAAGAGACCTTGAATAAAAGGGTGAAAAGGTGAAGACAAATGAGTGTATATGGCCAAGAGACTTCAAAGTGAGTTGGGAGGTCATCAGAGAGGTAACGCTTATGCATGTCTCAGCAGAATCTCATAGACAGTCAAGGTAGATACTACCCAAAATAGTGGGGCTCCTGAGGGCTCTGGAGACACCCAGACCTATCGTCATGGCAGATAGTTCTGGAGTTTGGTGCCTTGCCAGTGGGCCTTACTTTGGAGTTTGTGCTCCTGAGTGTGACAGAGTTGGACTCAGATGTGAGATTTCTATACATACCTCTTCTGTCCCTTTTATTTGAACCTATAGTTGGTGCTGGAGTTGGTAGGTGTATGTCCAAGAGACTTTAATCTCTGGGATGTCCATGTGCCAGTTGGGCCCTGAGCCTCAGCGGAGTTGCTACACCTACTCTCCAGTTCACTGCACTCATCCAGTACAACTAAAAAGGAGGTGAAGATGGACAACCACCACACCAAGGAACCAAGAGAGTCTACAGCTGCAAGCAAGAGAGTCCCATCCATCAGCCATATGGGATCGAAGCCCCCTCTCAATTAGAGGCGGAGTGGGCATCACCATCCCAGAATCCTCAGGACTGGGGAATAAAATATGGACTAGAGTAGACTTACTGGTATTCTACTATAGACCTATTTTGCTTCTAGCAATGGAAGAAATTATATCATTGATGTGGAGACAGTGGACACTGGAGGTGAGAGGGAAAAAGAGGCGCAATACGGGGGCATTTTCAGGACTTAGAATTGACCTGAGTGACGTTGCAATGATAGATACAGGCCATTATATATCTTGCCATAACTTACAGAATTGAGTGGGAGAGAGTATAAACTATTATCCATGCTTAGTGGCAATACTCCAAAATGTGTTCATCAATTGCAATGAATGTACCACACTAATGAAGGATGTTGTTAATGTGGGGAAAAGTGGGAGGTGAGGGGAGTGGTGCATATGGAAATCCCTTATATTTTTTAATGTAACATTTTATGTAATCTAAGCATCTTTTATTATTATTTTTTATTTATACATCCCCCCCACACACTGCTTGTTCTTGCTGTGTTCATTTGCTTTTTGCGTTCTTCTGTGTCTGCTTGTCTCCCCTTGCTGTGGCATCCCGCTGAGTCGGCTCACCACGTGGCGGCTTGCCTGCTCACAGCGGCTTGCCTGCTCACGGCGGCTTTGCCTGCCTGTGGCAGCTTGCCTGCTCGAGGAGGCCCCGGGAACTGAACCCGGGCCTCCCATGTGGTAAACCAGAGCTCCACCAATTAAGCCACAGCTGGTTCCCTAAGCATCTTTTAAAAATAAATAAAAAATATATTTAAAAAAATAAATTTAAAAAGATTTATTTATTCCACTTGCCCTCATTGTTTGCACTTGCTGTCTGCTCATCTTCTCTTTATGAGGCACTAGGAACCGAACTCAGGACCTCCCATGTGAGAGAGAGGCACTCAATTGCTTGAGCCATTTCAGCTCCCTCAGGGCTGGGGGTTGAACCCAGGACCTTGTATGTGGGAAGCCAGTGCTCAATCACTGAGCCACATCAGCTCCCCTCCATTCTCTTCTCTTCCCCTTCCCCTCCCTGGCAAGAGGGTGAGGAAAGCAATACCCAAAGCACAGAAACTGTCAGAGCCTGGGTACTGACACTGAGATTGACTATTAAGCTTGAGGGCTAGGAGACACCCTTATGATTGGTATCTTTGCTAAACAGACTAAAATGAAAGTAACTGGGAAAACTGAGATATACATACTGATGGTTCAAAAGGAAATTACTTTCACAAGAACAAAGTCATAACATTTTAATAATTTAAATAGAACCAACTTTAGGTTCATACATATACACACATAAAATTCAAACAAGCAATTTAATTGAACAATGTATTTAAATGCATCAAATTCTTTAAAAATCCCCCCAAATTGACTCAAGGCCATGGGTATGAAAAGTTTGAAGTACTACAGACCACAGTAAAATAGACAAGGTAATTACTTTGCATTTACTAATAAGAGAATAGCTTGTTGATACATTAGACCTCTATAAGAAGACTTCTAGGGAATGGTAGAACAAAGAGTTGTTAAAAAGGAACAAAAATGATCTCAGAAAGACGAATCTACAGCTAACAATTTCTTTGGTCCTCCAATTCACACCTGTTATTACTTTAAAATACTAAACATGAGTTGAATACTTAGAATTCTACCTCTAAATGTCTAAATATACCAGGTTAAATTTTAAAAAGGAATTCAAAATCAACTACCACTATACTTTAGAAACTCCAAAGATAGAAAGGTTAGGAAATATTTGAAATTGGGAAGAATTAAAACAAAAAAACACCTCTGCCATCATGCCCCATCATAAGTCAAATGATATCAAAGTGTCAGAAGATGAGACTTATATAGGACAACCACAATTAAATCAAGCATTATTAGTTCTTCTTAAGGTAATGGGATAAATTTGAAGACCACTATGTCAAACAAATAAGACTTCTCCATGGAACAACTGTGTATAGGAGTGGGGGTGGGGGATGTTTTGTTTTAATTTGGCCCACTTCGCCCCAGTGAAGGAAATTTTAAGATAATTATTAATAAGGCAAAAGCTTCCTGTGCTAAAATACCTAAACCTCTGGTACATAGTTACACTGAAAACAAAACTTACATGGACCATATGGAAAACCAGCTGTAGGTTTTCTGGTGCATTTTCACAGACATCAAGAACACAACTTTTGTTAGAACACTGGACATAGCTCACAAAGCAGTCCACAATGATTTCATTCTTCATTCTCTCAGTTTCGTGGAAGTTATGGTTCTCAGACCCAAAAATGATGGACACTACCAAAATTTTCTAGAAATATTTAGAAAAATACTTGATAAGATAAAAAAAAAAAAAAGTTGTGAGGCATCTATATAGAATACACAAAGTAAACTCCCAGAAAACTTCTAAAAGTAAAACTATGAGGACTAGTATTTGCAGTGTCCACACTAAGTCTTATGAAGTAATGGCTTCTTTTTAAAAAGGCAAAGGTCTCTACACTTTAAATGGTACGATATTCTCATCAAGGCACAGAGAGTTAAACGTCTAAATCCCTGCATATTGACATGAGAATAGACTCGTAAACAACTCCAGAAACTATTTTCCTGTACTTGATTTTAAAAGAATGAAGGTAGAAATGTGCCTTTTTAACTCACAGTAAAATCTGAAGGACAGATACTCCACTACCTCTCACTGGTGACTAACATTACAACTTGATATTTAAAAAATAAATATGCAAAAAATAAAGGTGTCACTGTTGGTTTAATAAACATGATAAAAGTGGAACCTGTTGGGCTTTGAATTTGCAGAGCAGTGTTTCTTACTGGATATAAATTAAGTACTTTTAGCACTACACCATTTTTGTTTGGGAAGGAAAAAAGAGTGCTTTGGCCATAATTCTCTCCCTTCCCAGCACTCCTATGCTATGAGTCAAGCTGCCATACAATTTCAACAAAATACAATAATTCTTCTCCCTTCCAAGCATCCTCAGGTTATTTCAATGGCAGTAGTTTTGTGTCATTAACTTACACTGTTGGCAGTTCATTTTAATGTCACCACTAAAAGGTGGCAAGAATCAAGTAGAGGGCTTACCCCTTTATAAATTATTTTTATTTTGACTTGCTATAAATAATTCTGAAGCACAATTAGTGACAAGGAACAAAGTTCACATCTGTAACAATTGAAAATAAAATGTACAAACAACTAAGACCAAACAATGCTACTGGCAGTATGATCTGCAAACCATGTGGCAGGCACCACAGTTCAGCTCCTAATGAGAGTTAGAAACTCCTCCCGAGTCTTCGGGTCTTCCCGGAACACACCCAACATCGTGCTGGTCACAGTTTTGCTGTTCATTTTCTGGACCCCTCGCATGACCATACACATGTGTCTACAAAACAAGACAGCAAAGGTGGATTAAAGGAGTAGACAGTTGCTGGTTTGGTTTCTAAAATAAAAAGTGGGCAAAAAGATTAATGTCAGTGCACAGTTAGCTTTTATTCTTGTTAGCAGTCAAGTTCTTAATGCATCCAAAAGGAGGGAAAAAAATTGGAATTTCCTTCCTGGGTGAAAATTATATGTGTATCTACAGAGACACACAATTTCTACATAAAAAGAGACTCGGAATTTTCATTTGACCCACCTTCAGGGCCAAGAGAGCATTCTCCTAGTTAGTATAGGTGTTTAGTGATACACTCAAGGATGCCGGTTTCACCAGCACAGTTCAGCAACCTGGTGAAGTTAAACAACGTACCAAGTCCCAAGCTCATGCCACACAAGTAGAATGGATGAAAACTTTGTTCATAATATGTGTGTAATTCTTATAATTCATTCTAACTTAAAGAAGGCTCTTCAATTGCCCTTTGTACCAATTTTTAGCTCTCTAGTTTTTAAATGTAACAAAATATTATATACATACATATATATACATATATGCATACATATATATACACACATATATAGATATCTATCTATCTATATAGATGTATCTCCATACCCTGGTTCTTATATTAGCAACACAGTAAATGAAAGAGTTTGTAAAAAGGGGCTTTAGGCTACAACCAATTGTGTTGCTTTGGTATCAGCTGCTGCTGGAAAAAGTGAGTAGCAGTAAATAGCAAGATCATTTTTTGTGCACAATGATGTTATTAAAGGAAGATACAAACTTACGTTGCTTCAACCACCACCCCAACTCCAGCAGGTTTCAAGGCTTCTGTGATGGCTACAGCAATTTGTTTTGTAAGGCGCTCTTGAACTGTGGATGTGACAAGAAACTCAGTTTAAGAGTTTGGCGCAAATAGACACCTAAAAGTTTTTTTGGTCTCCAGAATTTTTAGACTCTTAAAAGGCAAACTCCTGTGAGATTTAATATGCAGGACACAGCAGCTTTTACCGTTCTGCTGACTGGGCCACAAGGAGGTCCCTGTTTAAGTCTCTCACCTGCAGTGCAGGTGCTGAAGAGATCTCAGGAACCCCATTTGGGGGAGGGATTAATGGCAACTGTTTCTTCACATGAAGTAAGACCAACAGTATATTGGTAACAAGTACATCCATAGAGGTGAAGTAGAACAAATAAACAGCTGGAAACAGGATTAAGAAAGGGGCTAAAGTCCAATTATTGAATTGTTCTTAGAGCAATGTTGAAAACCAACTATTTAACCTAAATAATGTAGTTCCTGTGCTGAATAAAACTTGTCCTTGAATATATACAAGAATGTTCACTGCAGCATTATATCTATTTGAAAATGGAAAAAATCCCCAAAAGTCTATCAGAGCAGGGACTGGTTAAATCAAGCCATAGCACAGCAGTACAATGGAATGCTAAATAGTCATCAAATGAGATAGTTATTTATGTGTAGAAAAAAATGTTTAAGATTTATTTTGTGTAAAAAAAAGCAGGGAAAAAAGAAAGTGAAGCCTAGTGTGTATAATATGAACTGGTTTTTGTTTAAATATAATAAAAATAAATTGATTTTGAAATGTTGGTATATACCTAGAAAAAAATGTAGCAGAATGTGCAAATACAACAGTGATTTCTTCTAGGGGCTTGACTTTCTGTTTATGTTTTGTATTCCTGTAAGATTTTGATTTTTAGAAGGCATATTTACTGTACTTGTAAGAAAAAAATACAATCTTTGTTTCTTAAGAAAAAATAAAGATTTTTAAAGTTTACCTTGTAATCTTCTACTGTAGATTTCTACAATTCTAGAAAAGAAAGAATGGTTTTAGTTCATCATAAATTGTGTGACATGAAATCTCTAAGGCTTCTTCATGACACAAAAGGGCTTTGTTGGGGAGAGGGTATTAATGCATATAAGAACAGGATAGAAGACATACAAGAACCACTGGGAAATGAGAAAAGGGAGAGTCTAAAGTAGACCACCAACCACTGCACATACTGGCGTTCCCTTATCTCCCCAAAGAGGGAATTAACAAGTCTCCAAGTTTCAAGTTCACTTAGGAGAAACACAGTTTTATAATAAAACTGTAAAGCTCCCAAGTCATCAATTTGAGGCCAAATCTAAGTATTCTAAATAATCTTATTGTTTAATCAGAGCTTAAAGTTGGAGCGAAAAATAAAATACTATTTGTCAATTAATAGCAAACTATCGTCAACTAATCAGATAAATTAGAATTAATTGGACTTCAGATGTCTTTTTATAAAATAGGTCTATATGAGTACTTAGTATGATTAGCCCCCCCACCCCCAATAAAAGTCCCCTGACCTTAGCTTATAACCCAATCTGTCTTTTGGCATCTTTAACTCTTGTGAAGTGATTTATCCATTGAGGATGACAATTCATGCTTCACTGGCTAGTAAGTTTTATACCACTACTGAGGATATTGTCTTTAAAATGTGGCCTTTAAGTCATGAATTTGGACTCAATTTAAGATCACCTTCCCTATGAGGCATTTTCTGGCTCTTCCCCCCCCCCCCATGCCCCTCAGACAGAACTGACAATTGCTCTATTATAGTCAATGAAGTCAGGAAAGGCTATGCCACCCTGGGTACCACTCAACCAAGTTTCCTGGAGGCAGGAGCCATCCTGATTCTACTTCGTGTCCCCAGCAGGAAAGCAATACAATATTAAAGGGAAACAATTTTTAAAATTTTGAACAAAATACTGAGAAAGGATGGGTTTTAAGCTCCTAGATAAGAAATATGTTATATTCCTCGCTGGGTCAAATTTCTATACACAATATTTCTGATAGTTTTTCAAGTGATTAGTCTGGTAGTCATTAATTTCTGTTACATAAGTAGACAAATTACATCAATTTGAAAACTAGTAATCTCTTCTAAAATTCATTTCTTTTTCTCAAGTAGAATACCAGGTAATATATTAGACAACAGTGGTAATATCGGGCATTCTTGATTTGCTCCAGATATGACTAGAAAAGCCTCTAATATTTGACCATTATCTATAGGGCCAGCCTTTTTCTGGTAGATATCCATTCTCATGGCAAAGGAAGATCATTCAGGCAGGTTTTTATTGAGTGGTTACTATGAATATAATTATTCTGTTCACAGAATTTATGATTTCTTATTCCTAGTTTGTTAGTTTTCTTTTTCTTGTCAAGAGTAGGTGTTGAATTTCTCATGTCTTTTCCAGCTTCCCTGAACAGACAAACTTTATTTTGCTCTCATTTCTGGAAGATAATTTATTGAGAGGTATATGTTGAGAAGAGAATTGGCATGAATGATGTTCATTTGTTTTCTGCCTTTCAATATTGCAATTGGGAAAACAATTGGCAGGCCAATTATTGTTACCTTACTGATATCTTCTAAGATATTTGAACACACAAAGTAAGCTCCCAGTATTCTGCAACTTACTGTCTTGTGTGTAGGCAGGAATTTTATTTGTCCTGCATTAGGCTCCTGAATCTGAAGATGGAAAGTTTTCCAGCCACAAACATCTCTGATATTGCACCTTCCACCCCAACCTCCCCATTGCCTCTGTTATCTCCAGGAATTCCAATTAAAGGCATATTAGTCCTTCTCAGTCTTCCATGTCCCTTAAATTCTCATTCATATTTTTCACCTGTCTATGCCACATTCTGTGCAATTTCTTCAGATATCCTCTTTCACTAATTATTTTCAGTCATGCCTTATCTGCTATTTTTTTTTTAGAAAGGTTAAATGATACATATATTTACTAAGGGATGAAACAAGAATTTGAATCCAAACTACTGTATTTAACAATTTGATAGGTATAGTTTTTTTTTTTCAAAGAACCTTAGATTACATAAATGTTACAAAAAAATATAGGGATTCCCATATGCCCCATCTCCCACAGAAACATCCTTCATTAGTGTGGCACATTAATTGCAATTGAAAAACACATCCTGGGGCTTTGCCATTAAGCATGGACCATAGTTCACATTGTAGACCACACTCTCTCCCACACAGTTCTGCATGTTACATGATGATATAAAATGGCCTATATCTGTCATTGCAATGTCACTCAGGACAATTCCCAAGTCCTGAAAAAGCCCCTGTATTACAACTACTTTTTCCTCTCTCTGCCCCCAGAGCCTCCAGTGGCCACTGGCTCCACATCAATGTTGTAATTTTTTTTCCATTGCTTGAATCACAATATGTCTATAGTAGACTACAAGTAAGCCCACTCTAGTCCATAGCTCTTCCCCCCCATCCTGAGGAGTCTAGGATGGTGATGTCCACTCTTCCTCCAATTGAGTGGGGACTTATATCCCATGGGGAAGATGGATGGGATTATCCTGTCTGCAGCTGCAGACTCTCCATTCCCCGGGACGGCAGCCATCCATCACCATCTCCCCACCAGTGAGTCCAACAGCAAGTTGGGCAAGTCCAACGAGCTGTAGATTAGGAGTTGCTACTCCACCGAGGTTCCAGGCCCAGCCAGCACATGGACAGCCCAAAGACTCCAGTCTCTGGAGGCATACCCACAAACCCCAGCACCAAGTATAGGTTTGAATAGAAGGGACAGATGAGCCATGTGCAGGGAAGACATAGTTGAGTCCAACTCTGTCATTCTCAGGAGCACAAACTCCAAAGTAGGGCCTTATCTGCTATTTAACTAGAATATTGGGTTTTTGTTTTATTTATTGCAGTTTTTCTTTCTAGAAGTTATATTTGGTTGTTTTTCAAATCTGCCTGGACAATTCTGAAATTTTCTTATTTCTTTGCCAAACTCAGTACTATAATTTCTAATATACTTGTTCTATATTCTGTATCTAAAAACTCTACTATCTGTCTTCTTGTCCATTTGTTTCAAATGATTTTGACTCATGGTGGCTTGTTTATTTTTGATGAGCTCATATTCCTTAAAACTGTTTGAAGGCTGGAATAAAAGTGCATCAGAGAACGTGCACTGCTAGGTGCCTGGAGTATGAACTACTTGGAGCCATCTAAACTAAATTATTGCCCTGGGTTTTTTTTTGAGAGCCACAAGGAAACATGAATTCTGACCCCAAATCCTTGTGAATTCATGCCTGTGGATTCTTTTTCTTGTTCCCGCAGAGTAAGGTTAAAAGGTAAGTATCTCCCAGGACTTGGGGTGTGGTAAAAGAACTCAGATTTTTACTAATTTCTATGGACTTTCACTAGAACCACCTAATGTTTCCTACCAATGTGTTAAATGTACATAAACATTTTATCCTGATATGCTATACCAAGAGAGATGTCATTTAACATCTACTTCACCATACTCCCAGAATCAGCAGATGGAAATTATGCTTGTATTCCTGCTGTCATGATGAAAATAATACTTTCAGTAGTCTGTTAGATTTGTTTTTTACTTTTTTTTTTTTTTTTTTTTAGGATTTTTACAACTATAATCACAAGTGAGATACTTTTTAAAGGTCAGCTTTGTCAGAATTCATCAAATTAATTGTGTAGCTGGCTAGGGTTTTTAATGCTCTTGAAGTATTTACACAAATGGGAATTAGTCGCTACTTAAAAGTTTGAAAGAATGACTATGAAATTAATTGGGCCCAGCCTCCCCTCCACCCATTACCAATAACCTGACTTTTTCTAATGATTACTAGTTTATTCAAGGTTTTCTAACTCTTGGCTTATTCCTCCTTTCCCCGTTTTTTTTTCCCTTGGGGGGTGGTGGTAACTTTTAATAAAGAGTTTTGAAAGGTTTTTAGTTATATATCTCTCATTCCTAGATAATAATATTTCCCCCCTCAACCAATTAGACCTTTTAGCAATCTATGATACAAGATTTTCAACTTTTGAATTTGGGATTCCTATTACTTTTTTGGTTTTCCTAATTATTAATTTTTTATTTTGTCTTAGCTCTTTCTCATTGCTCTATTTAATTTTCTTTGCAATTCTTTTTCCAAAAAAAATTGAGTGCTTAGTTTGTACTTATGTGCCTTATTTAATAATAAAACTCTGCAGGTACAAATGTACATCCAAAATATAGATTTGTGCTCTAGATTGCATAGAATGATATATAGTTTGCATTGTTCTCTATTAATAGGATTTTAGGAGAATTTTTAAGCTTCCAGATGACTGACATTTTCTGTAATCATTTTGTATTAATTTCTAGTTTTCTTATAACATTGTAACCTGTTCAGTTTATTTTTATTTAAGCTTGTGTTTTGAAAAATTCTATTACTCTTTTTGTCTACCTCTTGTGGTCAAAATTCTACTACTCTGCTTTCTATATTCTTTTTAGCCACTCAAACAGAGTGAGAGGTAATTAGGCTTCCTACTCACTTTCAGGTTTGTCAGTTTTTCTGTGTAATTCAGCCAGTTTTATGTTCTGTATGGAACTCATTTGGCAAATAAATATTCATGACAGCTTTTTAACATAAACTTCCTCAAAATAAGACTACCCATTTTGTCCCCTTTAATAACTTTTGCTTTGCCTCTCATTTTTAACTTTTGTGATTTTTTTTTAATTAAGGGGACCTGGTTATATACTGGTTTTAACCCAATGGACATATTGAGTTAATAGTAGCTCATCTGGTCTTATAACATCATGTCTGTGTCAGGTCCTCTGTTTACTCTTTTGCTTAATACAGCATGCTTTCTCTCCTCTTCTTCCTCCATCTGGCAACTAGGAAAGTAACAAGGTTAAATTTTTTGCAGGAAGAATCCAGGGATGGTATAATTTAACCCTTGTAAGTTTTAAGAGTATTTTTGGTGCCTTCATATAACTTGACTTAAACTTGACACCTGGCCGCAAGTTTTCAAGTGTGGCTTGAGCAAAGGACATGAGAGGCAAAGGAGGAGATAGCTCTGGCTCATGGTAGGACTTGTTCTACTAAAGCAAGGAACTTTACCTGCTTTAACAGTCAAAGAGCTAGTGTAAAATAGTAATAAAAGACAAGCAACTCAATGGAAAAATTAGCCAAGGCTAAGCACAGGCAGTTTCTGAAAAAATTCATCATCACTGAAAAGCAAATTAAAACAATAGATACCATTTTTCACAACCAGTTTGGGGGATGTGATGGGGGAGCAGATGTGGCTCAAGCGTTGAATGCCTGCTTTCCACAAGGGAGGTCCTGGGTGCTGCCTAAAAACAAGGGCAAACAACAAGCAAAACAAAAAAAAACCCAACTCAGGGGAGTTGATGTGGCTCAGTGGTTGAGTGCCAGCTTCCCACACACAAGGTTCTGGGTTCCATCCCTGGCCCCGGTACCTCAAAAAACTAAAAAAATAAAAAATACATATATATTAAAAATGTGATGAAACTTAGTGTTGGCAAAAGTGTGGAGAAACACATACCCTTTATCTATTACTACAGTATAGACTGGTATGGTTTTTTTGAGGGCATTTTGGTAATATCAAAAATTTAGCTACTCTTAACCCAGGTAAGTTCCTCTCAGTAATTTATCTTACAGATGGATTTAAAGTGTGCAAAGATAATATATAAAAAGATATTCTGCCAAAGCATTTTTTTGGCAATAGTCTCAAACTGCAAACTATATTTTATCTCAGACAGGTTTAATGAATTATGTTAATCAATCGAAGAAATACTCTGTATTCATTAAAAGGAACTTGAACATTTTGGACTAGAAGATATCCAGGGAATTTCGAGGTATTTTAAATAAAGAAAAAAAAAACAAGCTATAGTAGAGAATATAGAATATGAGCTCATTTTTCCATTTTGCTAGTCTTTTTTTATCCTCTTTGAATTTAATGATTTTACATTTTAAAAATTAGGCAGTCATTTTATATTTAAAGAATATAAATCTTTAAAAGAAAAATACAAACAGTGAAAGGATATTTTGCTAGCTTTAAAGAGCTATATATTATGTTTGCATAGAAATTTTCCAGAAGGATAGTGAAAGAAAACTCTAGTTTTAACTCTGGGGAATGGAAATAGGAAAGAAAAAGTTTCATTTTACTTACCCATTTGTGTTTACGTTTAACTGGTAAATATATTACTTTTATAATAGAAACAGGGGGAAAAAAATCTCCTTTAATCTAATGCCCACCCTACTATCTAACTCACCCAGTTGCCTCTGCCTAAATTTTTTATTTCCATCAACTACCCAGCTAGTCCCCATCCACTGGGGACTATGCCTCGCTCCAAGTCTCTTATTTGCCTTTGCTTATGCATCAACTACACCTAGAGGAATGTCTCCCCTGTTTAAAATTCTGCTCATCCCTCCACTTCTGGGTCTCTTCAACCCTGTGAGCCAGACCACACAGCCATCTTGGCTCCTCTGACTTGGAGCTCCAAACTAGGCACTTCCACCTCATATTGCGGGTCCTTCCTGAGGGGGAAGCTGTGTCCGGCTTCTCTGTAGGTGCCACAGTAGCTGGCATGGTGTCCTTTGAAGTAGGTGCTCAATGAACAGATTAACCATGGTTACCCCGAGGCAGGACAGCAATTCTAAATTCAAGACTTAATTATGTTTGCACAGTTATTCGAAGGTAAAAAAAAAATCTAATACATGTTAAATGGATTTTCGGCAACAAAAGGCATTTCTATTCAAACTAAGTTTACTCTAGAATTTTACTAGAGTTGAACCAGATCAACTCACTTCTGGCATTTTCTTGTTACTTAAGGCTTTACTGTTTGATATTTGACTTCACTGGCACTGAAAGGTCATTCGTTTAAAGGTAAGCATATAACAAACCTCACATACAAGATTAAAATGAGCAGTGAAGTTTTGCTAAGACATTTGGTTTTCTTTGAATATCACTCTTCATTCCCTAAATATTATTCTTCAATAAATATATATATATATTTTACAAAACATCTGCCATATACTAGGATCTTTGGTTTAGTGTTCTATTTTCTTTCTAATCCTATTAGTGGAAGGACAAATCCCCACGCTAATAATAAATCCCTTTGTAGTGTTTCATAAAAGCTTAATTATTTGAAATCTTTTCCTTTCCTTAGCAAAGATTATTCCCTTCTACCTGCTGAGTTACCATTTATTCCATGATCCCACTGGCTCACTCTAGAATCCACTTCCCATAAAGTGTTACACATGGTATACACAGTATGGCCTTCTCAGGACCAAGGCCTAATGTGGTCTTCCCAGATTTCCTACAACATGAAAACTACCCATATTGACAGTTTGTTACAGTCATCGGCAATGTTGGAATTTCAATATGGGAAAGGTGTAGGGCTGGCAATCTTGCTGGAAGGGAACGTACCAGGGGACTGGACCTAAAGCTATGTATTTAGACTGTATATCATAAAACAAGAAAAACAAATTTTAGTAAAGACATTTATGCACAATTGACATAAAATTAACTTTATTATTATTATTATTATTTGAGAGTAGGTTATTGGAAAGGGGAGGGAAGAGTAAAAACAGAAATTCTAGCAGGATTAATTACTCCCACCCTCATTACCACTACTCCACCTCTCAGCCACCCCTTGGCATTGCCACTAGGTACAGATCACTGAAAGAAGCCTGGATGTTAAAATGAAGTGATTATAACTATGATATAATATCATCCTTTCTTGGCAGCAAGTAGCCCTGTCTGGTGGCAAGGTTATGGAACAGGAATGAGGTCTGAGTTGGGAAAGTTAATTTTCTCTCTTCTACCTACTTTCTCCCCATTCTCTAGAGGAATGAATAAAAGAAACAGCTGTGGAGGGAAGCTGTTAGATTGCTGGGGTGGTTTTTACAGAATTCAACATAGAATTGAGAGAGACCTGGACCACTCTTTCAGGATCATGACGAATCCCAGTGCCTAAGTGGAGGAGGACAGGCTCACATCAGAACCACAGGCTAAATGGTTGGTCAAAAGATTCATGTACTTCTATTCTGATAATGTCATTATAATCTCAATCAAATTATTCAAACTTAACTGGGCTTGTTAAAATTAAAAAGGGGGAGAGATGTTTGTATGTTCATTACACATCCCTTCATTCAGTTTTAACTCTCTGCCCCCCCCCCCCAGGACTTCTCCATCAGCCAGGAC
>PVKH010006662.1:0-20865 GCA_004027955.1 Chaetophractus vellerosus | reverse complement strand
TTGGAGGTTCATAAATAATCTCAAACTGCCATAGGTGTTAATTTAAAAAAGAGAGAAGTCTGCCCATGAGATTCTGAGTCCAGTGTCTGCGGGCCAGGCAATGCAATTCATGTTGAAACCAAGGGTATCAACTCAGTTTGTATAATAAAAGACTACTCTAGTCAGTCTTGCTCTACCCTTCCACCATGAACATACCCAGAATAGGGAGCTTTTACTATCCTCAGGCAATCTAATGCCAATGTGAAGTGAATGAGTACAAATACGTCCTCCATATTCTAGCATTTGTGGTTTCAGTAGAGGGTGTCCACAACTGGACAAAAGGCAAATCTCCTAGCCTAAGGTTAATTTTACCAGTTGTGTTTCAAAAATAATGTCCCAAAAGCTACCAGTTAGCATTAACATTCAGAAAAATGATCAAGCCTGTAATATCCACTTGTCCAATAGCAAACAAAATATTCTAGCTACACAGTTCCTGTACTATATATACAAATTAAGGAAGATTTGAAATTTTCATTCATAAAGGAGAATTACAAGCATTAAAACTGTAACCAGTAACATTTTACAAAGACAGACAAAAAAACCCTACAAAGAAACAATGCCAAAAACTGAACCATAGGAAAACAAAGATAATATGAGGAAAAGAACATTTTTTTATAAATACAAATTTTTAACTTCAGTCAATATAATCAGGTATTTGAGGAAAAAATACATTCGTTAAAAATGAGGTGATATTGAAGAATAAAAGATTAGAAAAGAAACTTTCAAAAATAAAAATATAATGTATACTTTACAGAAAAAATAAAAGAGGAGTAACTACATACCCTATAAACTCAAAAAATTTCCCTGAAATGTAGAGACACATGTTAAAGAAAGCCTATGAAGAGAAAGATATAGTTTGGGAGGTGCACAATCTATATGTTAGTTTAGATAATTTCAATTGCATGTAAGGGGAAAAGTAACAAATTACATCATCAACAGAGGACATTTGTTTGCCTCTGTATATGAAATGTCCAGAGATGCCTTTTTTTTTCTGAGATTGTCAGCTTTGCTATTTCCATGTATTACCTTCAACTTTCCTGCCTAAAGCAGCAATTCCTCATTATTACATCCATACCCATACTATCTAGATGAGTGAATATCTCTCCAAGCAGCTTCAGCAAAACCAGAACCCCCAGCCAGGACCATATATATAAAATTTATATATTTATATACACACACACGTATATATAAATTTACATATATATATATATATAAATTTTTAAAACCCACAATGACAGGTTGAGAGAGACATCTGGAAGAAAGGAAAACGTTTTATAGTTGAGTATTTTTAATGCCATATTTTTCCTACTCTTTGAACAGGGGGCCCAACATTTTCGTTTTGCATGGAGCCCTGTAAATTATATAGCTATTAGTTTCAGCATACATCATTTCCTTCATACACATATCCTAAATTTTGCCACAAGCCCAATCCTGAATAAAATGGGATAAGACAGAGATTTGCATGTGTCAATTAAAACAAGAGGTAAAGGTGGATTAGCTTCCCTGCAGTAAATGACTACATAGTAGAGGTGTGACAACCTAAACAAAAATCTATATTCTAATTATACAAGAGGATTCCTTGCCATGAAAATCTTCACCACTTATAAAGGGAGAAAATATGCACAATTAACAGAAGAAATTTACTGGCATTCTTAGAAGTTATGAAAAATATCATTTTGAGTTGAACAAAATAAGTGAAATAATCTATAAACATTTTTGTAACATTTCAAACTAAAATATATAAAAAGCAAATCCTTAAAGCTGAAAGTGAATAACTAAAAAAAAATACCCCTCTATGAGGAGAATCAAGCTAGTATCCAGCTTCCTGTAGGCACCACTCCACACAGCAGACCCTGAAGTCTTAGTACCAAACTTCAGAGGGAAAGGGTATTTCTGAACGATGCCTATAACTTTGTTCTCATAAAAATTATTAGTTCAATCTGAAGCCAAAAGAGATTTTTGAACAGATAAACCTTATTTCCCGTGAACCTGTTGTTGCTCTAGCAAAATGATGGGAAACTAGCAAGCAAAAACACTGTAGAAGACATGTAGTCCTGGAAATAATGACTCCACACCTAGAGAGTTGGACAAATTCTTGCAGTAGCCTAGTGAGAGTCTCTTCCAAATTATGCGGAGGGATTCAGGAGGGAGATTTGTAGGAAGCAAGGGATATGGCTAAAATATTAAAGATAAACAAGAGTTGAGAAAATACCACAGTGATAAAGGCAAAAAATGAAAAATTAAGAAGAAAAATAATCAGAAATTCTAATAAATATCTATGTATAAAATTCACAATCCAAATAAGAAGCAAAATAAAAGGTGTGGTGGGGAAATTAAAAATTGAGGCTTTTTTTAGAAAGGGAGTAGAGACTGTTGAGCTAATGCTCAATCTGGGCAGAAGTAATGATAGGTGGATGGTGGCAGTTTAGAAAGGGACTGGGGTGATGGTGGTGCAGCAGTGTGAGTGGGGTTGATGGTGCTGGAGTGTGAGTGTGAGTGTGAGCAGGGTTGGGGAGATGAGTTTGGTTGTCCATGGAGTGGGGAACAGGTAGCTGGAGGAAGGAACAGGTAAACTCTGAGTAGGTTGAAGACTGGTTGAGAACACAATTGTGGGAGTGTTCTTTTAGTATCAATGGCAGGGGAAGCCACTGGTGCAGGGTGTCAGTGGTGGGGGATGTGTGGGGAAGGGTAAACCTGGGACATGTCTCTGTGGAATATGAATGTGTTCATGTTGTCACAAGGTGGTATCTCAGTGGGTGAAGACCCACACAATAAATAACAGACCAGTATGCCAAGTCTTCAATATTAATACTTGTACTTATGAATCTTTACCTTGTAAAACTGAAACTTATCCTAATAATAACTACTTCCTAAGTGTTACCTCCTGAAAATCTCCTTGTTACTCAAATATGGCCTCTCTCTAAGCCAAACACAGCAAATAAATGTACTACCTTCCCCCGATATGGAACATATCTTTTGGGTGTAGGTCTCCCTGGAACCAAAGGATGAATATCAAGTGCCAACCAGTGAGGTATTTGGAAAATGACCTTGACTGAAAGGGGGAAACATTAAATACAAAAGAGTTTTCACATCTAAGAGATTTCAAAGTGAGTTGGAGGTCATTCCAGAGATTATGCTTATGCTTGTCTCAATCTCACTGAATTAAGTCTTTGTTCTGTTCATATGCTGGTTGAACCCTGAATCTCAGCAAAGTTGCAGTCCACACCTACACTCTAGTTCATTGAATTCATCAAGGACATGTAACAAAATGATGATGATGGACTACCCCCATCTCTGGAAAAAAAAAAAAAAGATATCTACAACTGTAAGGAAAACAGTTCCTTCCATGTGCCCCATAAGATCTAAGGCCCATCTCAACAGAAAGAGTGGGCATCACCATCCTCGAATCCTCAGACTGAAGAGTGAACAAACAAAAAGGGGGAATGCAACCATGGACCAAAGTAGGTTCATTATTTTTGTAGTAACTTGTAACAGTGATATAAAGAGAGTGGTTACCAAAGTTTTTAAAGGATAGGGCAGGGAAGAATAGGTGGAACATAGAGTATATTTAGGACATTGGAATTTTTCCACCTAATATTGCAATGAGGGATACAGGATATTATACATTTTGTCAAATTGTATAAAACTGTACAGTGAAGAGTATAAACCTTAATGCAATGTATAGACCATGCTTAGTAGCAGTGTTTCAATATTTATTTATCAATTGTAACAAATGTACCACAATAATGTAAGATATTATTAATAGGGGAAAACATGGGAGGGATAGGGAAGAAGGTATATGGGAATCTCCTATACTTTCGATGTAACTTTTATGTAATCTAAAACTTTTCTAAAAATAAATTTTATTATGTAAAAAAATAAAAAAATGAGAAAATAAAATCATAATGTTTGTACCAGAAGTTGAGGACATTCTTATGAGTGTTCAAGGAATGATAATAATTGCCACATACAAAAGAATATAGAATATTTAATAACTAGGCACATTAGCATAATTTTCTAATGACAATAATGCAAAAACTGTATTGTTTCATAATTGTTAATCAATCTAAGGACATGGAAGGAAAAAAAATGTTTGCACAACAGAAATAACTCTTCATAAATTTGGCAAAGTTAGAGTAACTGCTGCTGACTGATATGGGACAGATTAGAAAGAAAGATTCCCCAGCCTGAGATTCTGTTAGTAGTTGATTTAGACAGAAATAAAATTTTTTACGTTCTGATTTCAAAGTTTGAACCAAAACCAATAGGAAAAAAATTATATAAGTGTCAATCAGAAGGGGAAAGAAAGGAAGAGGGGACAGATTAAGTATTGTCATTCTTATCTTTCATTTGAAGGAAATGGTCTTACAATGAGAAACCAAGAAATGGAGCAATTATATTAAATAAATATATAAAAGTTTTAAAGAGTTTGCTCTGAAGGAATTGGACTTGGGATGGGTAAGGAAGGTTTTTCAGACACAATTTCATGTGCCCACCAAACTGATTTACTTTCATTATGTTCATGGAACAATGCTGTTTTTAAATCCTTGGGACTGTATTAAGTACCATGTAACCAGTTCAGGCCAGTGGAATGTGATCAGAAGTGGCCCATAAACATCTCCACATTAAATCTTTTTGTCTCTTCTCCGATCCCTTAATGGGCCGCCTACCACAGCTTTCCAACCAGGAACAGCCAATCAGTCTTTGAAGGAGCAAGAAATAAACATGTTTGTATTAAGCTGCATAAATGTGGAGATTGTATTTTGCACCAGCTAGAAATAAGTGCATTGATTAGATCAGAAAGGAAGGAGACTATGTGTTTCACGAGATACACTTCTAAATGCATATGGTGTGCTGTCATGTGTACATGTCATTCTGATGAAAATTGTTTGCAAAATACTAATGAAATCAAAGGTATGAAGACTTTTATTTTAGTAAAAGTTAAAATCTAATACATTGCAAGTTTTCTAATATCATTACATGTATATTGCCAGGTTTCAGAATTGCATTATAATGAAAGCCTGACTTAAATTTATTTGAAACTTATACTATCCACATTTTACAAGAAATCAATGTATATAGTGTATGTTTGTGCATACTGAATCTGAACTAAGATGTCCTACATCAATTAACTAAATAATATTGTGTACTCACAAGTAAGTGTTTTCACAAGAAGTAATATAATATTTGGAGAAAAATTAAGCAAAATAGGGAAAAAGAAAGTCTAGATCAAATAAAAATGCAGAACACTATATGTGTATGCACTGAGAAATGCATGCAAAAAAGTGCAATAATTTAAACTTGATGAACTACAAGAATGCTATATAACTGTTTGATTTTTGAAAGACAGGCTTTTGAGTACATACTTACAAGACCATAAGGTGATAATAATTATTCTTCAGTGCACTCTTGCATATGAATAAGTTTACTTCCATATTCATGTAATGTATTATCTTTATACTATTTCACAATTTAAACTATTTATGAAAAAGGGGCAGTTATTATGTTATCTCTAGAGGATTCACAGTCTGGGAACTCACACTAGAAAACTATCCCTTTAGGTTAAGAGGGAAGCAAGAGTATATCAGAAGTCAGATTGTCCTGCAAAACAAACATAAAACTTATAAATGTATTAGAAATGGAAAACAAGAGAGGGAAGTTGTCATGGATGTGAGAGTGATATATCTTCATTAAACATAGAGGAGAAGATCAGGGAAAGAATAATAAAGACATGGTCAAATCCTAATGATTACTTAGCCATGATAGATAAAGAATTTTTAATATGTCCTTTATAAGGAATGCATTTTATATTGATATTTTATTGCTACAGACCATGAGATGTTAATTATAATATTAATTTACAATTCTCTTGCTTCAAATAAATGCATACATGTAAGTAAATACACATAAACCTGTTCACATGTGCTGTGTGCTTATATGCACACTGATAAATACACAATACTATAAATTGTTCCATGTTCTGGTCATGTAATACGGGTTCAAGTGTTGTCAACACTTAAAAAACTTAGAATTTTAATAATTCTCACTATAGTTAATAACCAGGGCCTAAATAAGGAATATCAGTTAAACAGTAGTCACTACAGAATAATTCTTTAACTTAATATTCTTAATTATTTTTGGAAATGCTCAACAGCACATAAGCAAAGCAAATGATTATTTTAAAAATTCAAAATTATTAAAAACTCCATGAGCTAAATCTGAGGTGATTTTTTTTCAGTGAGGTAAAATCTCAGGCACTCTATTGAAAGCCTTTTGCTCTCAGTTTACACTAATTGCAATATATTTAATTATGTATTTTTAACAGATGATTACTGAGAGTAGAGGTGAATGTGCTTAAATGCTTGGCCTTGTCTCAGCAACCATCCACAAATCACAGTCAACAGTAGCTCATTAACAAGAAACTGAGGAAAGAAACAGTTGTTAAAGTGCTGTTTGCCAACCTGTTAAATTCACCCAAGATAAAATTCTATCATGTGTGTATGTGGTTACAGTTACTTGGCAAATTATATTTGCTTAATAAATAACAAAAATCCTATCGATGCACTGATTTCCAACTTTCTAACACCTATTTACTAACAAAATGTATATTTTGTTTGTATAATATTTCATATATTGGATAAAATTTTAAAATTGAAGGGGATGCACACAACTTCCCTGGGTTCTTTTAGCCAGAACAGAGAATTGGAATCCAGGCCAAGGTTTGATAAACAATGGAAAGCGTTTATTAAGCCAGCAGAGGTTATCAGACAGACAAAGTCCCAAATCTACCTCTCCAAACAAAGGAGGAAAGCATTTTTATTAAAATTAGAGGAAGAGAGGTGGGGACAGGGGTACCATTGGCTGAATCCACCTGTAAACTAGAATCTGCAAAGTGGGCATCAGAGGAGAGGGAGAAGGGTGAGCTCATGGCCACGCCTTATAGTGTGCTTGGTATCAGGCTTCTCCATCTGGTGTATGTTTTATTAAGTTGTAGATAAGGGGGAGAAGAAAAAGAGAAGCTTGGCAGGGAGCAAGATACAGGAACTTACCATGGAGTGGAAAACAGAAATTTGGTTAGTGACTAAAAAGAGTTTTCATTAATAAGTAACAATGCACAGCTACATGTTATGAATTATAGGTGTAGGATTAAATAGTTAAAACTAAAATATCATTTGTTACCTCAATCTACATTTTAAATCTGTAATATAACATATATCATATGATTGCTTTGGGTCTTTTTCAAAATTTATCTTTCCAAAGTTATTTACAGTGGGTACCAAATATTTCAACTAAACCACAAAAAAATATTACTCTCATATCTTTTTTTAAAAGGCATCTTTACCATCAAATTTTCAGGCATCAGCCTGCAATTATATAAATATTATATATTTAAAATATTTAATCCCTATAAAATTCCAAAAGAGATAATATTAGCTAAAATGGGCACTAAAATGTACTGGCAATAGTAGGATCTTCAAATGTTTCAAAGAGTTATATATTCTAATTATGCTTTAAAATTATAGTTGCATGTAGTAAATGTAAAGAAAAAGACAATTTTATAGCTTTTCCAAGTTCCAAGATATATCATTTATATGGTTCTGTAAATGGAATCAAATGATTTACAAACTCATGGTTTCACACTCTTACTGATGGATGTGAGTGAATCCCGTATCATTGATGCTATTGTACCATAGTAGAGAAATCTAAAGGGATAGATACAATTTTCTCTAAGAACAAGATCAATTTCATTTTTTGGCAACTTCTAAATTGTGTTTGTCAATTGTTATTGAAATTATGGAGATAGATGATCACTGGTCTTGACCTTTCATTACTCTAAGAGCATGGTGTAAAGGAGCAGGTTGCTGCTTTAAACCTTCCTTGCTTTGTTTTAATTTACAGTATCTCAGGGTTATTTCTCAAAGCACAGAATGAGAAAACTGTCTGGAAAGGCTTATGGGACTCCCAATCTTAAATTATAGACGTTATATCTAACTTCTGCGTTTTACAGATCTAATCATTCCATTATTCCTACTTACAGTTCAATTTGTTTTAATTATACTACTATATAGACAGAATATGTGATACAACTGTATCTAGTCTTTCACTTATTACATATATTTATTGAATTTATTTCACTGTAAACAATGTTTGTATGAAACATCTCGGTTTGCCCTTCTTTTCTTGAAAATGTTTCAAAGTTAGATTTTTTAATAAGAAAAAGTACTTGCAGATGACTTGTGTCCCAAAGTTATTAACTTAACATTATGTATATACTTTTTAAATTAGAAATTAATGCAAAATAAGCAAATGTTGACCCCAAACAACTCTCAACACTTACATAACACTTATAGAAACCTACTGTCTGATTATGAATGATAGTATACATATGAAAGATAACATTTATATTGTGATATGTGTTATTACTGAAATAAATCCAATATAGAAAAAGAGTGTGCTTTATTATCATCTAGTCAATGGAATGGAAAAAATAAGCCAGTACTCATTTAAAGATTTCAGACATGTCAGCCTTCATTTTAATTTTGAGAGGAACACATATCATCATTCCTTTTGCACACACACACAGACATTCTCAAAGGAAAGATTCTTTGAAGAGTGTTCTCTATCCTTCAGAGAGCACTTTGTACTCACAAGTCACTTGCTAAGGAAATTGATGTATCTACAACTAGACAGGATCTGCTAGAATTTTTAATCTCCACCACAAAAGCAGAGAAGCTGACCTCTTCTTGTTGAGGTTTGACAAATCCTGCAAATGAAAACTATTTCTTCCAATATATTTTCTGTTTTATCATGAATTTTGTCGATTCTAGGAATATTTACTTTTGCAAGAAATTCCTATTAAAATTTAGATACCCCCAGGTAGTTTTCTTATTTATATCCATTTTAATCCCTGACATAGATTTATTATCAGATATTTTTAATAATTACCCCAGGTATCAGTGTTTAGTACCTTAAGGAATGTAACAAAGGACAATTCTTTGGTATATGAAAGCGCCAAACAGTCACCACTGCATAGCAGACTTTGATGAGGATGGGAACCTCCACCACTTCCTTAAAGGCTATTCTAGCAGATGATGACTATTTGAGGTTGTAATTTATTATATAAAGTTATAGTTTTCACTTTATCTTATGTTTATTTCCTGATGTAGTTTTGTACCATTATACTGCTGACTATCTTTTATGCTTTAAATGCCATTTATCTTAGATTTCTAGTGACAGAGCAAATGGAAACCCAATAACAACCATAACAAATAAACTCTTTTATAGGCATCGTGTATCCTGGGCTGTTTTGTCCTCTAGACTGTGCCCTGTTAGAATACAGATCTATTTTTGCTTTGCTTTATTATAAGCCTTTAAAGAAATCAGTAATAAGTACATTAGTAACTGGCATATTATAAGTATTCAAATAACTGCTCAAATAAATAGAAGGAATTTTAAAAAGCCTCAGTCCACACGTGTCTCCAAAGACCTACATCTAAACCATGACAAAGGCTGCTCTCTGTTCAACTGTCACATTTACTCTAATATGTTTCTACAACCTAAGAAACCAGAGAATTTTGTTTTTGAATCTATAAAAAGTTGAAAAAAAGACAACAATCTAGCTCAATTTAGTTTTCATCATATTTTTAAAATTCTATGTGCTAAAAGAAACCAATTATGTTTTACTCTTTTCAATTTAGTTGTCTAGTTTTAATTTGCATGTGAGGTTTGCCTCCTATTTAGATTTTTATTCTTATTTTTCCCAGGTGTTTATAATGGAAAGCAAAACACACTGTAGGATTTTCATGATTTTGTTATGGTCTCTTTATACTAATTAACCATAAAAACTGGAGAAAGAAATGGTCAAAATGGAGAAAAGGGAAATAGAGAGAAAAATGACAGCAGATAAAGCAGAGGCTGGATACTTTGCTGTGGGAGTAATGGCAGATGGGAGACCTGAAACATGGGTATAAATGCTTCATAGTTCTTCCCCTGAGATTTATTCAGTGATCCTAGTAAAACAGTGCTGCTGACAAATTTGAAACACTCTATACTAGAGAGAAAATTATACTTAAAATATAGGTAGTTAAATAGATGATAGATGTATCTTTACAATACATGAAAACTATTGTTTGCAGCCATTACCCAAATTGCTTTACATAGCAGCAAATTGGTTATTAAGTTAGAAAATTATGCTTAGTATGATAACCAAAATTATATGTGAATTAACTGCATTAGGTAGTGAAAAAACCTATAATTGAAAAACAGATTTGATAGGCTAAAGAGAACTGAAAGATACACTACTCATGTTTTCACATAATTACATTTCCACAAACCTAATTCTTCCTTTATACAAGTCATTTTAGAAACATTCAAGGCATAACTTCTATTGTGCCATTTAGATTTAATTTGGAAATACCTAGATGGAGTGAAAAATAATAAATAATTATAATTTTCATATAATGAATTCCTTTTATAGAAACAAGTGTTTGAGGGATGGTGTGTTAGTCTTTGTACTGCTAAAACAAATACCATGCAAAACTTTGCTTAAACTATGGGAATTTGTTGGTTCACGGTTTTGAGGCTAGGAGAAGTCCAATATTGAGGTGTCAGCACAGCAATGCATGCTTTCTTCCCCATTATGGTAGTGTTCTGGATCTGGCTTCCAGCAATCTCTGTCCTTAGGTTTTCTTTAACATAAATAGAACACTTTACTTTTAAAGTTATAGAAAAGGGCTACCTGATATAGTCTTGGTTGAGGGAGGAATCTAGGTCTCTACTGATAACCAGGAATCCACAGAGCTCACCTGAATGGACCAAGCCAAAAGCCCCTTATTTGGAGTATCAAGATGAGAGTTAAAAGAGAGACCAGACTAAAAAAAGAACAATGTGCATTTATTGCAGGAATAAGAATCCAATACAAAATGAAGAAGGAAAAAAGTTTAATTGGCCATGAGCATGGAATCTCATTATTTTGATAAATCACAGCATGAAAGAACATGATACAGAAAATATAGTCCTCTTCAGGCAGATTTTCTACTTCTGTGCAGGGGAGACATGGGTAAGAAAGTATAAAGACAGTGTATAATAAAAAAAAAAAAGTAGGTAAAAACATGCCTAATTGCCCCCTAGGGGAAAAAATTCAGAGCAAAATAGAAAAATATGAAATATACATGAAAACATTCAAACAACCACAAAGCTAAAGGGAAAAAAAAACAAAACATAAACAAAGATCACATACAAAGGAATTGTAGTCAGAATGAGTGCATAATTTTTCATAAGGAAAAACATTATAGAAAAGAAGAGGATGATATCTTGAAAGTGCTGAGGAAATAGTTGGAAATCTAGAGTTCTATGCTCAGGTACATTGTCATTCAAGGTAGACTGCAAGATAAAGGCATTTTCAGACATGCAACAAATTTATTTTTTCTCTATATGTATATGCTAAAATATATATTTTATAAAGCCTGAATATGAGCTCAGAATGAAGACAATGTTTGCAAGTAACAATGGTGGTAAAAGAAAGTAAATCTTTTGATAAGTATAAATAATATTAAATCTTAAGAATACTAATATTAGTAATTTGTTTATTTAAAATCAAACTGGAATGAAATAATTACAAGGATATAGAACAAAACATGGTTATATTGAAGGGAAATCCGTAATCTTAAATGCACTTATGAGAGAGAAGTGATTCTTAAAAAAAGAGAGAGAAACAGAGAAAGCCTACCTTAAACACAAAAGAGCAGAATCATTGACAGGAAACACTAATAAACAATGTAAGTGATAACAATAACTGAATTATGTCTTGGGGAAAAATGTCTCTAGGAAGACTGATTTAAAAAGATGAGAAAAGGTATAAATAAAAGAAGAAGAAAGATAAAATAGGCACATAACTAAAGATAATTTGGGTATTAATTAGTTCCATTAAAATAAATGTTGTACTAAGTTTAAAAATCTAGCTGAATTGTATAATTTTTCAGAAAAAAAATATAATCACAGTGACTCACATATAAATAGAAATATTGAATAGATCCATAGTTTTTCAACTATTCAACAATCAGAACCATTGGCCCACCCCTCTTCCCTACCTCACTGGTTAGGAAGATTTAACTAATACAGTTGATAAAACCTTCTATGAATAGCTAACCTCTGTTCCATAAAAACAATTAAAAATCTGAGAAAAGATGAAAACAGCCCAACAACTTTTTTTTTAAACTTTCTATCTATCATTAACATACATATAAAGAAATGCATGTGTAAAGAAAAGTAAACATTAGGTCACAAAATGATGAATTCTCACATACCGAACTCTCTCTGTAATGAATTATGCTCTGGTACCTTTTGTATCTGGCTTGCTTCGTTCACATCATAGTTGGCAGTTTGCCCATGTTGTTGCATATAGTGATAGATAGTTTATTCCTTTTTTTTTTCTTCAAATTTTTATTCTGGAACAATTTTAAACTAAGAAATTTCAAAAAAAAATACAGATAGGTCCCATGTACTTCAACAAATTTTTGAAAAATAATATTAATGCCCAAACTATCAAAGTCAGTATAAAACATCACAATTATTCATGGACTTAAATGCAAATATAAAGAGTTAATATACTGGCAAATTAAAGCCAGAAACCAAGTTTAAAATAAAAAAAATGACTAAGTAGAATATATCCTGTGAATTGAAGGGCATCTCAATGTTAGAAGCTTTTCAATATGACTCAACACATTGAACAAAATTAATAGAAAATTACCATATGATTATCTGAAAACTCAGAAAATGCACTTAAATATCATACTAGTTACAATTAATTTTCTTTTTTTTTTAAAGATTTATTTATTTTATTACATATCTCCCCTTCCCCCCACTGCAGCGACGCGCCGAGAGTGGTCACTGCGCAGGCGCGGCTTTCCCCGCTTGTGGGCGGTCTCTGTGTCCGTTCACGGCCTGGCTTTCAGTTCGCGGGTGGCTGGCTGCGCTCCATCCGCGGGTGACCTGCCCTGCCCGTGGCAGCTCTTGCCATGTCCGTGGCAGCTTCTTGCCTTGCCACGGCGGCTCCGGCCCGCCTATGGCGGCTTGCCATTCTCAACGCAGTCTGCCCGCTAGGAGAGGTCCCCGGGAATCGAACCTGGGGCCTCCCATGTGGTATGCTGGCGCCCTATCCACTGGGCTATCGAGCCGGCCCCACAATAAATTTTCAATATAAACTTGGAGTGAAAGGGAACTTACTAAACTGAAAATGAATTTTTTTCATAAAAATCTTAACAAAGATCCTAATTCTAAGTGGAAACAGTGAAGTTATGGTTAAATGGTGGGATTCTACTGTAACTGCTGCTATTCAATTTTGCACTGGAATCCATGACTACATATTAAGACAAAAAAAAATAAGGACTAGAAGGATTGGGGAGGAAAACATGTGGTTATCTTTATAAATATGGAAATAGCACTAAATATATGTTATCCATATACGGTCAAGGCACCATATACACTGGGATTAAAAGGGAACTACCCTTTGTAAACAATAAACCCAAGAAATACAGAATTCTTACAGAACAATATTGCTACATCTGGTTTTAAAAATAATGAGTGAAATCATTGCCAAAATACCTTAAATTAAAAAAATACATAAATGATTATCATGGAATATATTAGGAAGGTGTATGTATAACACTTGTATAAATTAAAATATTGCTTGATTTCAGGTTAGCTAGTTAGTATTACATCCAATCAATATCAAATCCTACCCCCTGCCAATCACCTGTATTCATCTAGTAATAGAGTATTAAAATGTCAGTAACTAGCCAGTGCTTTCATTAGATCATTAGAAACTTGCTAAAATTAAGTCACACATATATTTATGCCTTTTAAATTTCTTTGCTCTGGTTTTAATATTTATAATGCATTGGGTCATTATGAAATACATCATTTTTAAGGTGAACAAATTATTCTTTTTAGTCATTTGCTGACAAATATTTTTGCAATATCTGAAATGCTAAAACGAATAAACAGGCATTTATTTATTTGTCTTTGGTTGTCAATCTATGTATAGGATAAATTCCTAGAGATGTAATTGAAGAGTTACAGCCATACATATATTTTAAAAAGTAGCAAAAATTGGCCAACTCTCTTCCTCTCCGAAATTTGCTGAAGGAATTCTGAGTAAAAGATGCCAGATGCAACAGCTTATCCTTAAGTCAGATTGGATAAATATTTAAGTATTAGCAAAAGTATATGAGAATGCAGATTTTCATTAGAGAAAAGCTTAACTATCACCCCAGTGATGGTAAACTGAAAATGCTAATAATGGCCACAGAGCAAAA
Organism: Chaetophractus vellerosus; assembly: GCA_004027955.1. Classification (NCBI taxonomy): domain Eukaryota; kingdom Metazoa; phylum Chordata; class Mammalia; order Cingulata; family Chlamyphoridae; genus Chaetophractus; species Chaetophractus vellerosus. The sequence continues at coordinate 6,511 of PVKH010006662.1, read as the reverse complement.
CCTCAGTATATTCAGTAGAGTATTTTTGTGCAAACGTTTTCTCATATTTAACACATAAACAATTATATCTTATATTAATGGCCCAAAAAAATACTTGACCAGCTGCTTTTTGTAGGCAAACATAGGGAAGGCTCATTTGAATGCCTGTGCTGAAAATTAATATCATTTTACTGGATGTGTCCGGGATAATGCTATTTAGACTACTCACTTTGCAAACACATTCCATTGTTTACTTTTGTGAGGAAAATTGCAAATTTATAAACAATATGTCTTGCAGTAATATGGTTTGAGAGCAAGTGAGGTAAGTCATTTCTTTAAAAAAAAAGTGTATCAATACCCTATTACATTTTTAAAGTTTAATTATAGGGAAAAGTCAAAATATGGGTTTATTCACAAATTCTTATCTAATGCAATGCTTATAGTGAACAACAGATATGGCCTTTACAAAAATATATGTTATTTTACTGTTCTCTTCCCATTTTGCAGTGGAAAATCTTCATTGGAAAAAAAATCAAAAGAGCCCTTTTCCTTAAATCTCTAATCTTCTTTCAAAAACAGCTGTTGTTGTATCATTTCACTATAATTTCCAATAACTGTAATTCTATTTAATGACAATTCAATAAATTTCCATGAGCATATATATTTTATTTATAGGACTTTTTAAAAATCAGCCTTCATCAAATCAGGAGTATATACAAATGGTTAAATCCAATTTTTAATTGTTCTTTCTCTTTAAAAGAGATCTATTTGGTATTACCAATAATTATAATTATTTTCTCTGTGGGATATCTATTATTCTTTGTGTCCTCTTACTGTCCAACTGCCTTGATAATTATTACTGCCTAAATACTGTGATTATGCTTCTTGATTTCAGAGAGTATAGTTATCTAAGAGAATATCTAAATAAAGATTTAAAGGAATTATTTTCCAAATGTGTCCACTTATAATCTATATTTCTATCTAAGTATTAGTATTTTTATATTTGAGAAGATAACTTAAAATATGAAATATTTTACTGTCCATAAGAATTCTGGCTTATTTCTAAACAATTTGGGCTCTTAATTAAAATAGATTAAAATCATAAGATAACTTGCCCAACTTAACTTTAGGGATAGTAATACCTTAAGTCAGATTGGATAAATATTTAAGTATAGAATGAGCAGCTCTTTACTCATGTAATTTATTTAATAATAAATCTGAACTAAGTACTAGACAAGGGAAAATGGTAATAGCATATACTATTCCTTCAACTAGGATATAATTAAAGGAGTTCATAGTTCCCCCAAATTGTGGGTTAGATGCCCATGTTATTCACTTTCAAACTTTATCATCCTGGTTGAAAACATTCATATTTCCCAATTAGCAATAATCAAGACAGCTTGAATCTGTCTCATTATCATTATGTATTCATTGCTCTCTGATACTCACTATCAATTATTACCTCACTAGAATCTCAAAGTTAGTTGTAAGCTCTTCTCAGCGGAGGTCTATTTTCTTGAAGGCTGAGTCTAGGCATCCCCTTTTCTTGATTTTTGATTAGATTATTAAATATTAAGATAGAATAAACATGCATAATACAAAGTACCAAGACACAAAAGTGTGTAATGTAAAGTTTTCTTCTCACCTCTGTATCCTGTGATCAAGCTACTCTCTTTGAAACCAATCACAGTTACCACTTTCTTGTGCTTATTTCAAAGATATCATCGATACATTGATAAGGAGGCAGATATTCATTGTCTCTTTTTCTTCAGACATACGTTATCATTAATGCATATATATATTTAATTTATACATATGTGCCCTATTTTCCATAAATGTTAAAATAGTATATATACTTACTTTTTTACACTTTCTTAAAGTAAAAACTGTTTTAAAGATACTGCATATTAGTGCATATAGGAGTTTTATTAGTTAGGGTTGTTCAGTGAAATAGAACCAATAGGATATATGTATATATATTAAGTGAGTTATTTTAAGGAATTGGTTTAAAGAGATGTATACGGTTGCCAAGTTGACAAAGGTTAGTCTGTACTGGTTCACTTTTGTGTCACCTTGCCTAGGCTATGATATTCATTTGTTTGGTCAAACACTAGAGAGATGTTCTTCAGAGGTATTTTGAGTATATGATTAGAGCTACAATAAAGTGACTTTCAAAAAAGGAGATTACCCTTGATAACCTGGGTAAGGCTCATTCAATCATTTGAAAGTCTTAAGAGCCAAAACTGAAAGGTTTCCCAGAGAAGAAGCAATTCTGCCTCAAGGATACATCATCTTCTCATGTCTAAATCTCCAGTCTGCCAGATCCTTTAAGGATTTCAGACCCAAGATTGCAATGTCCACTCTTGCCTGAATTTCCAGACTGCTATACAAATTTCATAATTACTAGACTCTACCTCTGATAATTTCATATTCAAAGAAAAATGAAAAACCATATAAACTGTTCAAAGTTCGGTCCACTGGGAAGATATCTCTTTCCCACTTGTCTTCAGTGATATTCCAGAATGGGGACACAATGCTGTAGCTGTCCACTTTCAGGTGGTTCCTGCAGTCTGTCTCTGCATTGAGATGAATTATCTGTATACTCCAGGCACTAGTTTCCTCTTCCTCAGTCAACTGATCCTAGGGATCTCCCATGAGGGCAATGGAACAGACTGCAAGAGAAAAGATAATGTGGCAAGTGTGGAGGCCATGGGCATTTTGGCTACATTCTCATATAACTTACTTATGCCTTGAAGGCCTGCTAAAGCACCATCTCAAACATGCTACATCCATTTGATGATGGAGTGCTGCTGTGCATGCCTCACTTTATGACTTGTTGGATTAAATAGCACCTAGTATATAATGGGTATCTCAGATCTCACGATAACTTGGTAGCCCCTGATTAAATGTTTGGTTTCTAATAAGGCCTAGTAGCAAGAAAAAATATTTCTCAAAGAAAGAGTAGTTATCCACATAGAATGGTAGGCCCTTGCTCCAAAATCCTTTCATTCACATATAGAGGTCAGCCAAAGACTTCAAACAACATCTATATCTGCCACTGCCACTTCAATTTGTGATAAGATATGTTGGATCACATTGCCCAAGTGGCAGAATAGCTTGCACAGAAGCCAAGTTGCAGAACCCTCTTTTGTTCTGTAACCCACTCAAACTTGCAGCATTTCAGATCATTTGTTATACAGGCTGGAGTAGCACATCAAATGAAAAATATGTTGCCTCAAAAATCCAAGAAGCTTACTAGGCATTATGCAGCTCCTTTGGGTGTAAAAGATGCCAGATGCAACAGCTTATCCTTTACCTTAGAAGGGACATCTCAACATAATCCATACCACTGGTCCTCTAGAAATATCATTAAGGTGAAAGTCCTCTGAATTTGCATCTGATTCCCCACCCTCTGATACATAAATATGTTAACAATAAGACTAGCACAGTTGTTACTCCTTGCTCACAGGGTTCAGTCAGTATAATGCCATCATTGTAATGGACCAGTGTGATGCTTGGAGCACTTCTCTCCACCACAAGCCACTGCACTGGCAGAAGACTGTTCAATGAAGAGCTTCTGTCCTCCAAGGAAGTCAAGGTTATATGTTAAGATTAGAGTTCAAAAGGGAAGTAAGGCAAAGCTGTACTTTTTGGGCCTTTTAGATACCAGTGCACAGATGCCTGTGATATTTACAACCCTTATTACCAAGGTGAGTGGAAAATGAATAAGATTTTCTGGTTTCGGGTCTGAGGCCACAACCACTGGGGCTGTTGCTCAATGACAAGTATGGATTGGCACGTTTGGGCCCCTGGAAACCTTCATTGCATGGCCCCCACTACTAAACATATTGCTATTGATATATTGTCTATGTGTACACCTGCTAGCCTTTATCCCCAAGTTCTGATGGAAATTGCTGCAGATAGGGCCATTTTAGTTGGGCCTATGAAAGACTGTGACCTACCTGCTCATGGGCTTTAGCTAATAGCATAGTCCTTTGTTCAAGCCATTAGCAAGTCTCAGGCTAGAATGTTTTTTTAAAAAGCCCCTCTGTGAAGATATTTGGATCAATTCTTTTGCCTAACCATGTAGATACTCACCAGAAAGGCCCATATGCTGATAAAGGGAAACATAGTCAGTGAGCAGACAGCTAACTGTGGAGAGTGAAGTATCCTCCTCTCCAGATATGCAAATGTACAACCAATCACCCTCTGAATCCATAAGAGTATGGCCCATGGGAATTCATACATCATCCTAGACTGGGCCTACATATGTGGACTGCCACTGTCATCAGCAGACCTTGAAGCAGCATGGAAAAGCTGTACCACTTACCAGATACTGGTCAAGACTACAAATACTTCCCAGAGACAAATTCACTGCTCCATACGGCCAGGATGTTCTTGACAGGTAGATCATATTGGGCACGTCATCCATCCAGAGGGTCTTTCTGTATCATGAATACAGCTGACACTTTCTCTGGGATTGGCGAACCCATCCCCCAGGTACTCCACTGACTCAAGCCACACTTTTGTCAGATCCTACAGGACCGCATGTTTCCCATTCCACTATATACTGACTACATCGTATTTGAAATCAGGCACAAATTCACAGCCCAAGCCACACATCAGTTAGTTCAATTATAGGACATATAATGGACTTTCCATGCCCCATATCACTCCCAATCTGTGGCAATTGATTGATTAAGCATTTTAATGACAGGCTTGTTCAGCATATGGTATTGGATAAAATAATCTCATCCTGGATTAAACATCTTAGGCAAGAACTCAGATGTCTTAATGAAGCAATTTCCTTCAAGGGCACCTCTCATTCGTGCCATAAGTCTGACCAGACTCTCTGCCCCTTAACTAGTTCTTAAATTGTGCAACTTTCTTTTACAATCATTGAAAATTTGGTCTCTGTTGGGATCCCTGCAAGGGCCATCCATATTCTTTGATCCCTTTCTAAATACTCAAATTAATGAAAAATTAGGATGACTATTAAACAACAAGGGGCAGGAGGTAAACTGATTATAAACTATTTAAAATAGAATTTTATACTAATCCATTCTGAAACATGATTTGCTTTTCTGGTGAAGTTATATAAAGATGTTTTTCTCTAAAAATCATTTTGTTCCTTTTGCCTACAACCCTTAAAGAAAAAAATATCTGCATGAGAATAGAAATATATATATATATTTCAATTACCAAATAGGAGACAACTACAACAAGGAGAGGAACAAGGGAGCATGAAGGACATCAATGATCTTTATTTTTCAGAAGTGTCCCTGGAAACTCTTCTTTTCTCCTTAAGAAAAACTCCCAGTGCTGCTTTTTCAAACTTATTTTTCATTTGATTTCAGACTGAGTGCTGAGCCTATGATCACACCTAACACCACTGGCTAAGAAACAGCAGGAGGTGGTCTCAACTCCTATACTTTCCATGCAGAACACCTCCAGATTTTGTTCATACTTCATACATTGGTGAACTGGTATCATGGATAAACAAAACTGTCTGAAACTGACTGCTTCAGGCAGTCCTTTAGAAGCTAAGGCCTGAACTATATTATTCAGTGTGGACTGAGAATCCTAAAAGAGGAAAACCTCATCAGTCAGAGACTAAATTTGGGGACCGATTAACTTGAATGCCTGTTTAATCTATGGCCTACTTGAGATGCCCTAATACTGTAAACTCTTTGTATCCATGAGGCCCACATGTTCCCTCTGCAGTTTTACATCATGTGTATGTACCCTGACTATTGTGAAAATGCCTCAGCACTGTAAGGCATTCAGGTTCACTTCAATTTATTGGCCAGAGTTGTGCCATACCTGAATTGAAACCTTGGGAAAGATAAAAACCAATAAATGAAGCAAACCAATAAAAGCTTAAAAAGAAAGAGAGCTGCTTCTCTAAAGTAAACCCTAATAGATTATGAGACATTGTTTTCTGCCTTGGTGATGGTTGAAGCTCAAGTCTACATTCAAACCTCCAGGCAGTCCTGATCATTCTCTTTAGAATGATTTTGACCATAGATCTGGTCTACTGTTGTATCAGACTAATTACTCAGCTTTTTACATAGCACCAATGCCTGACCTACTAGGGTCCATGACAGGGTAGCCTATGTTTTCCACTGGGTCCAGAAAAATCAAGGGGTGTTATTGTCAGTCTGGCTCACAAACTAAAAGTGATTCTTCAGACCTGACCACAAGACAAGTTTCATGGGGGAGAGTTGTGCTCCTCATACCACACTTGCTGCAAAGCTAGTGCATTGCAGTCTCTGAAGAGAGATGTAGTCAAGGACTCAGGAGCTCCTGGAAGGTTATGCTCTTACACAGATCATCATTCCTAGACCAAGTGTCCCCATTCAGAGACCTTCTTATCAGGAGGGCAAAACAGAGGTCCTTCCTCAGGTGCCTCTGCTGAGGGATATAGGGAGTAACTTGAATATACTTGAATATACTCTTCTCCACTCTGAATCAGTGCTCAGTACTTTTACACTTTTAGCCTGCTCTCTCTCCTTCTCTCCAGCTTCTGGGT
>PVKH010006661.1:0-20858 GCA_004027955.1 Chaetophractus vellerosus | reverse complement strand
TGTAACTGGAGTCTGTGTGTCTAAATCAATCTACACAAAGAAGTCATCAAATTATGAATTTTTTAATGTAATTAATCAGTATTTGAAAATGGCAAGGCATTCATTAGGGAATAATTAAGCTATGATGCAAGAAGATAATTAGTAAATTGGGGACAACATGGTTTCATTCATTACTTTAAAACTTAAATAATGCTGTTTATCTGTTTTCCTATAACAGTGGCGTTTTAAAAATTGCTTTTGAGATTTAAATAATCCCATATTCTGTTTCTGGGTAGGTTCATATATGGCTCTTGTGATTCTATCCAACTCTCCTAGCCATCAACTTTTCTCCCTACATCTTTTCATCACAGAGGGATGTTTTTCTCAGAAAATAACACAGTATCTCATACAGAGTAGGTACATATGAGGTTGTAGCTCCTACCATTGATCAGTATTATTGGTAGTGGTTTTGTACTTGATGTTTATCAGTTTGCCTTTGCTTCATAACAAACTGCTACAAAATGTAGTGGTTTAAAACAGCAATCATGCAGTTTAACATTATTCTGTTAAGTGGCAATCTGGGCAAGGCTCAACTGGGCAGATATTCTGGTCTTGCCGGGACACATTTCATGCATTTACAAACAGTTCATGGGTTGGCTGGGAGCTAGTTGGGCCTCATTCACACACCTGCCCAGGTGGGTGCAGTGATGGGGGTGGCAGAGCCACATATCTCAGCGTCCAGCACATCAGCACAAACTGCTTCACATGGCAGCCCAGGTTCACAAGCAGCAAGAGAGGGCAAGCCTCAAGGCTTTCGCCATTGGCCAAAGCAAGCCACCTGTCCAAGCCCTGATTCAAACTCCTCTTAATGGGAGAAACTGCAAAATATTATGGACATTTTTTTAAATTCATCACAAATGATACTAGGCTACATCACTGTCTATTTTGGTATTGTCTTTTTCATTTGAGCCATGTTAGTGAGTGTTTGGTGGCATTGCACTGAATTTTCCTGATCACTCATAAAGTTGATCACCTTTTCACACTTCATTACTGTCCCTAGTTAGGAAGAAGGTCTGGAGCTGGTTCCATTTCGCCCCAGCCAAGTAAAGAAGCAGTGTAAAATCATGACTTCAACATTACCACTACTGTTCCAGTTTCCAATATCCCCACTTTTACCCCCACCACGCAACTGCGTGAGGAAGTGTGCATCGGTTGCAGGTGTCCTGGGTAGAGTCAATGTAGGTTACATGAGACCTGAGCAAAGTCTGCTGGATGCTTCGTGGGTGCCGCACTGATTGCTGTTCACTGGAGTCCTCACCAGACACTGATGAAAAGGGGCACTGACGGCTTCTCCGCACAGGTAGAGGCCAGACCATCGGAGTGCGCCGGCTCAGCTCTGGGGAGGCTTCCTCATGAGGAGGAAAATGGCCTGCATGCAAGTGGGTGGTGGATTTGCTCGTCTCTGTGTGTCCTTCAAGTTCAGGTTCTCTCCATTGCTTCCTCTGCTCCTAGGAACAGGGCAGTGGATCCTGTGGTGCACCATCCAAATCTCCATTTCAGGACTGAGACCACATCAAGCCGCCGGCAGTGGTGGTGCTGATAGCTCACAACTGAAAGCCTCCTCAGTAAGCTTCTTCGGTCAAAGAAAGCAATGTGTGTGGTTCCTAGACCCAGATTTCCATGTGTTCCCTTCAGGGCACTCTGCAGCCCACAATCCCATGCATGTAAAATATACTTTTTACTTCCTTGTAACTTAAAAAGGAAGGTTTTCAACACTTCCTTATCTAGAAAATTCGCTTTAATCCCTCTGATGCCCAAAGAAGCAGCCACTAAAAAATGAGAGATGATGCCAACAGAAATTTCTTAAGGCAAGAATTAGTCACTTAGCACTAACTCAAGAAGAGAAAATATATGGGAGTGTGTTAGCCTTTTGTCCTTGGTGTCTGTCCACATGTTTAATTTTTCTGAGTTGATGTTCATAGCAAATTTGATTTAGTGATTTTATGTACTCTTACAAACATGCTAAAGCAATACATATTTTAAATCAACTGTCAGTAGCCTTCACAGAGTGAAGAGCATAAATGAAAAGGATTTAATGAAATGCTGCAATATGTATATTACCGCCCCAAACAACACCATTATCGCAAGGTATTTGCCTTGTTTTGAATGCAGAATAGGAAATTACCATCCATAATCATTTTATGAATTTGCCCCTTAAGTGCTTCTGACCAAGGAGAGAGAAAACAAGAGTTGGCAAGAGGGAAAGGGTCTTCTCCATTGACTTTTAAATAAACATTTTATGTTCTAAAGAGCCAGCAAGAAATATGCCTAAGAATGGTAACTTCCTGAACTTTGATTAAAACAGAGAAAGTTTCCTGAATTCCTATTGGGTCACCAGGGAGGTTTCACCTTCCCAACATCTTTTCAGAAGCAGAGATGTCCCGGCAGCCTTCCTCAGACCCTGATGTTTTTTCAGATCTGCCTCATGATCTTGGGGAGGGACCTTGGAGCTAAGCAGGAGGCTCAGCAGGCAAATTGGGCTCTAGGCTCTCCTACACAACCCCTCCCCCACACACACACACACCTCACACCAGTACCTGCCTCCAAGACGCAACTAGGGTACTCTGCTTTATCTTGTTTATATATTGAGGTTTCAAGGAAGATTTCCTTTCTATGAGAGTTTTTGCTTTATACAAAATTTTAAAACTATTCCAGGTTGGCAAAGAATGATTCTTATGTTAGTCCATTCTTTCCTTCCTTCCTTCATTCAATAAATTGTATTAAACACCTACTATGTGCAAAAAGGTCTCCTAATTACTGGGAATACAGGAAGAGAGGATTTGTGGTGGGGGATAGGAGTGGAAGGAACATTATAGACATACAGGACAATATCATGCTCAGCTCCTGTGGCAGGATACAAGGACAGCCACACATGAAAGACTGAATAATAATATAAGACATTAAAGAAGCAAATGACAAATCAATGGTATTAAGAATATGAACATGGTAATTCAATATTCTGCTGAACACATTGATTGAGCACATAAATCAATACTCATATGTGATGAACGGTGTTAAATCCCCTGTGTTGACAATGTTCCTTTCACCACCACCCCCTCTCACTACCCTTCCTCCTTACCTAGGTAACTGCTGCACTTTGTTCAAATCTATCCCAGGTGTCACTAGCCAGGTCAAATCTCCATTGTGTATGATGATTAATTTCATGTGTCAACTTGGCTAGGTTATGTTGTCCGGTCGTTTGGTCAAGATCGGTACTGTGAGGGTATTTTGTAGATGGATGTAACTCATTAGTCAGTTGATTGTATCTATGGCTCATGACATCTATAATCACCAGAGGAGATCACCTTCAGCAATGGTAGGAGTCTCCTCATCCAATCAGTTGGATGTCTAAAAGGTAGAACTGAGGATTGCAGCAGTTGGAAAGAAAAATTTCTGTCTCTACTTCAGGCAGCCCATTTCTCCTAGGGAATTTAACATCACTTTTATTGGAGCTTCCAACTTGTGACTTGCCAATCCTGATGGTCAAACATTTGCACACACATACACAAACATCCTGTCAGTTCTGTTTCTCTGGAGAACCCTGACTGACACATGTGGTTTCATAACAGTGTGCTTCTTTTGTAGCAACTTCACAGCTGTGATTTTACATTGGTTCGTATACACATCTAGCAGGGGACCTGATACACGATAGGTCCTCAATAAGTACTTATTGAATTAATGACTGAATGTATAAAAGTGACTTTGTGGCAGAACTGTAGCTTTGACATCTATCTTTCTCTGCCCACATCACTTCAAAACGAGTTACTCCATATATATTAACTGAATAAGAGTAAAGTCCAGGCCTCTAGGTTGAGAAAACATAACTGAACTTTAAGATAGCAGACCTGGGGCCGGCTGGATAGCCCAGTGGATAGGGTGCCAGCATACCACATGGGAGGCCCCAGGTTCAGTTCCCGGGGACCTCTCCTAGTGGGCAGACCGCCTTGAGAATGGCAAGCTGCCATGGGCAGGCCAGAGCCGCCGTGGGCAGGGCAAAAAGCTGCCACGGACAGGGCAAAAGCCGCCACGGGCAGGGCAGGTCACCCGCGAATGGAGCGCAGCCAGCCACCCGAGAACTGAAGCAAGAGCCGGCCGTGAATAGAAGCAGAAGCCGCCCACAAGCGGGGAAAGCCACGCCTGCGCAGTGACCAGTCTCGGCGCGTCGCTGCACCGGTGGGGAGGGGAGATATGTAATAAAAATAAAATAAATCTTAAAAAAAAAAAAAAAAGATAGCAGACCTGAGTTTGAGTTGCAGCTTTGCTCTTTACTAACTATGAGATCCTGGGCAAGAGTCAAGAGGATTAACTAGAATGCTATATCTGTGACATTGTGTAAAATGCAAAGGCATTATCATCAGGGTACATTTGCCAAAAGTCTGGCACTCTGTTTAGCATTTTATTACATTTCTTCATATGATTCCATCCAATAATGATCTGTTGAACAAAGTACCCTTCCAAAGAGTGGTGGACACAGTAATGACTAAAACCAACTTCCCTGCATGCCTTGCTCTCACTGTTAAGTGGGATTGGGGGGATGGTGGATGAGAGGAGACCTGCAGACAAGTAAAAATTATACATCCTTTAAAAAGCTTCCATACACCATAAAGTGCTTTGAAAGCATAAAACAGTGGAGTAGTAGTTGGCGGAAATTAAGACACCTAGGGCCCTAAATAGGGGTGTTTAGGCTTCCTGATGTGGTCAAAGAATTCTGGCCATGTATCTTTCCTACTGGCAGAGCTCCCTGGACTTGCCTTTTAATTGGTGAGAATTATGGGTCCAACCCCACTCAAATCAGCTCAATAAACTTTAGTGAGCCTCTGCCCCAGGAACTCACTCTGCCAATAACAACCACAACAATGGCTACCTGTTACTGAATGCCTCTTCTATTGCCCCATTTCATCTTCCACACAATCCTATTGTCATCCCCATTTACAGACAAAAGAACCTGAGTCTCAGGGCATTTAAGTAACCTGCACAAAGTCACCTAGCTGTTCAGTGCCAAAGCTGGAATTTGAATCCAGGCAATCTCAATCTAAAGATTGTTCTCCCAACTGCTGCACTGTGGCTTTTCATTGACTGGAAAATGAAAAATAGCCAGTCCCTCTTCTCAAGGAGATAACAATATAGTGCAGGGGTTTTTAACCTTTTTGTTCCACGGACCCCTTTGTCAATCAGGTGAAAACCATGGATCCTTTCTCAGAATGTAGCAGCAGATAGTTTTATGACACTCAACTAGCATCGGGTCTAACAACTACCATAGTTTCAAAATACGGATGTGCGTAAGCCATTTTTCAAGGTACGCAACAACTGTAATGTCATATGAAATGACTACTACTGTAATTTGTTGCATACATTCGTAAGTGAAGGGAATTCTAGATATCAGTTAGAGGTCAGAGAAAATAAAGAAAATAAGTTGATTTTTTTTCAATTCAAGCTCACGGACCCCCCTAGTTAGGAACACCTGATCTAGTAGAAAAGACAAGTTCTCTAATTACATGCAGAGTGAAGAGAAAGAAAGTAATGGGAAAGAAAGAAAGCAGAAGGATCCAAAATTAGGCCTTGAAAAATGAGTGAAAATTTTTCAGGCATAAATGATGGTGGGCAGCAGGGAGCTGAGGTGGCACAAGAGAAATGGTGGTGGGCAGGAACAAGTAGAAACTGAGTTCATGATGGGTGATAAGAATGGGAAGATAGCTGCCTCAGATGGTGAGAGGTATTAAAGGCCATGTTAAGGTATCTACTCTTTACTTCTGTAGACAACAGGGACGAATCTGGGTTGTTGAACAGGATTTTGAATACAATTAAATACAGATTTGGAAAATTTCTCTAGTAGTAATATGGAGATATATTGGACAGATTGAAGTTAGAGACATCAGTTAAGGAGTCATTGCTAATAAAAAAGAAATGCTGTTGTAAATGTTTCCTTTTCATGATAATACCAAATTGCTGATGAGGGAGAGGGGTTCTAATAGATTCAATTATCGTTGATCCCTATATAAATTGCAGCAAACTTTTGGAAAGCACATTGCAATTTGTACCAAAATCTTTAATACTTTTTAACATAATAATGAATTTCTGGGGATTTATTCTAAGAAAATGACCCAAAAGGTAGAAAAAGCAATAATCAAAAAGTTGTTTTTTGTAGTTTTATGATTATTAAAATCAGAACTTTGAACTCATGATAAATCATTTCCATGCAATATTAGTCAACTGTACAAAGTAATCATTATAAGGAATAATGCCAAAGATTGATAAATGCTTAAGCAGGATGAACATTGAGAACCAGTGGATCTGGTAATGTAGAAACTTGGGTGACTTAATCTCTGACACAGGAGCAATATTGGTAGGAGCAATATTCTAAATAAGAGGTAGCCATTAATTCTGGGACTAAGGCAGTAATGGTGTGGGGCTGAGATACTGGCCAGATTCATGGAGCATTTAAAGGATAGAACTGATATGATGGGCTGGGGGTGGGGAAGGGGTAGTGAGTGTGAGTGAGGAGATGAGACTCACAATGACAATTCTAACTTGCTGTTGGGGATGGAATCATGTACCCCGCAAAAGACATGTTCCTATGGGTGTGAACCTATTTGTAAATAGGGCCTTTGAAGTTATCATCAATTATGGTGTAGACTCATTTGTGAATAGGATCACAGAAGAGCCTATTTAGATGGGGCCAAATTGAATCAGGGCAGGCAGGTTTTAATCCATATGAGTGGAGTTCTTATAAGCAAAGGGAATTTGGATGCGGTCAGTGAGGAGAAATCAGAAGTCAGTAGAAGCCAAAAGTCAGCAGAAATGAGAGAACAGACACAAGGAGACAGAGATCATCAAGTTATATAGGATTGCAGCAATGCTACAGATTCTGGGAGAAAGGAAGTCCTGCCAATACCTTGATGTTGGACTTCTAGCCACCAAAACCGGGGCTATACATTCCTGTTATTTAAGCCAATCAGTCTGAGGTAAGTGTGAGTGAAGAGATGAAAATCACAATGGAAATTCTAACTTGGAGACTGGAATAATGGTAAAGGTAGAGACTTAGGAAAAGGATGCTCAGTGTTGTTTGGGACATATTAGATGAGATAATTGAAAATGCAAGTGGAGATGTCTTCTTTTCCTGCAAGACAGGAATTTAATACAGACCCAGAATTTAATACAGACCAAGAATTCAGGAAATATGGCAGGGCTAGAAATAGATGACTAGTGTTTGGAAACATTGAGGTTCATGAAGTTACCTAGAGACATAGCAGACCCTCAATAATTAGAGATTTTTTAAAAGAAAGAAATGCAACCTGCAATATCTACTAAAGAAATCTTCTCGAGTCCTCTTGCTAAGTCACTAATATAACCTCCTTCACCATATATGTGGGGCACAAAATATGATGAAAAATAAAAAAGCAAAAACAAAACTATGTAAAGAAAATTCCAAAAAGAATAACGATAAAGGCATAAAAGGACAAGCCAAGACATACATTTGGTGGGGGAAGAAATGTGAAAAATAATGAAAAAGAGAATCAATGGGCAAAAGAAGAGAAGAAATGGAAATAATTTGGGAAAATATGAAAACCTAAAAGTTCTATGGGCCTAAAAACATGACTTTTCATTACACAATACCTAAAGAATATACTGATGGGAGACTGTCTACCTGCCACTTAGAATGTAGAAATCTTGGAGATGTTACTTCAGTTAAAGTGTGGCCTAACTGAATCAGGTTGGGCTTTAATCCCAAAAACTGGAGTCCTTTATAAGCAGAATGAAATTCAGACAGAGAGACAGGGGAGCCATGGGAAGCAGCCACAAGTTGGAAGTCAATGGAACCCAGAAAAGAAAGGAGAAGACACTGCATGTGCATTGTCACATGACAGAAAAGCCAAATTTAATTGATTTTAACATACCTCTCTCAATACCTGACAGAATAAGCCATTTTTAAAAAGTGCATATATAGAAGATTTGAATAATATCATCAACCAAAAGAACCGAGTTAACAATTATAAAACACCTTCTTTTCAAGTGCACATGAGATATTAATCAAGATAGACTACATGCTGAGCCATAAAATAAACCCTCAATATATTTCAAAAGATTAAAATCACACAGAGTATATTCTCTGATAACAAAATAATAAGAAATCCAAACAATAAGAAAATCAAATGTATTTGGAAATTAAGGCATATCCATCTGAGTAATCCATGGGTTAAAGAAGAAACTGCAAAGGAAAATAGAAAATATTTTAGACTTAATAATAATGAATCCACAGTATACCAATATTTGTGAGATGCAGATAAAGCACTGTTGAAAGGAACACATGACTTTATAAGCTTATACAGGAAAAGAAGAAAATTTTTTCATTAATGATATAAGCTTCTGCCTTAAGAAACTAGAAAAGGAAGAACAAATTTTACTCAATTTGTAAATGGGGAAAAGGAAATAAGAGCATCTATGAAATAGAAAACAGAATATTGATGAAAACAAAAGTTGGTTCTTTGAAAACTTTCATGAAACATATAAACCTCTATCTTGACTGATCAAGAAAAAAAAGAAGCAATAAAATACCAATATTGGCAATAATAAAAGAACATCATTATAGATGCATCAGACACTAAAAAGATAATTTATGAAAATCATAAACAACTTTATACCAATAAATTCAATAATCTAGATGAAATGGACTATTTTCTTAAAATACATAGATTAACAAAACTAATACAAGTAAACTAGAAAATATGAACAGTTCTCTAGCTAATCAAGAAATTAAACTCATGATTATAAAACCCTTTTTACAAAGATAACTACAGAGGCCCAGGTGGCCTCAGAGGAAAATTCTATTAATGATTTAAAGAATAATACAATCTTACAAAAATATTTCAGAAATGAGAGAAAGAGAAACCAGTTTCCAACTCATTTTATGAGGCCACCAAAACCAGACAAGCACATTACTAGAAAAGAAATTATAGGCTCTCCCTCATAAAAATTGATGCAAGAATTCTTTAAAATATTATATATGTATGCATGTATATATATTCAATTTACTAATTTTATAATGTTACATCATATATAATATATATACATATAATATATATATATATACATGATGATAATATATCATAACACAGCAGGATTTAATGCAATTCAGTTCAACATTCAAAAAAAAATCAATTAAGCATCTCAATAGATGTAAAAAAAGCTTATGCAAATTTCAAAGCCTTGTCATGATAAAAATTCCCAACAAACCAGCTACAAAGGGAACTTTACTCAATATTTCATAGAAAGGACATCTATCATAAACTTACTGCTAACATTATGTTTAAAGACTGAGTGATTATCTCTTCTAAGTCAGGAACAAAGTAAAGATGTCTGCTCTTACAACATCTATTCAACATTGCACTGAAGGTCCATGGCAATTCAAGAAGGCAAGAGGAAGAAATAAAATGCATAAAGATTGGAATGGAAGAAGTAAAACAGTCTTTATCTGCAGGCAACATAATTGTGTATGTAAACATTACTAAGTATTCCCCAAAAAATCTACTAAAAGTAGTAAGAAAAGTTAGTATATTTGCAAAATACAAGAGCAATATATAAAAATCCATTATATTTCTGTATACTAGTGTCTTAGTTTGTCAGGACTTCTATAACAAACATTAAACAACAGGAATTTATTGACTCATATTTTTGGAAGCTAGAAGTCCAAAATCAAGATATTGACAAGCCATTTTTTTTCTGAAGTCTGTAGCTGTCTGGTGGTGGTAGCTTGCTAGCAACCAATCTCTGCCTCCATCACATGGCAATCAGTTTCTTTAGTCTTCTCTTGTGGCTTATTCCTCCTGCTCACTATTCTGTATCTCCATCTAGATTTTCTCTTTTAAGGGTTCTAGTCACGTGGATTAAGGACCACCCTGATTCAATGTGGCCTCATCTAAATAGTATCTTCAAAGGACCTATTTACAAATGAATTTACATCCACAGGACCTGGGGTTAGATCTTGAATAGGTCTTTATAGAGGATGTATTAGCCAGCCAAAAGAGTGCTGATGCAAATTACCAGAAATCTGTTGGCTTTTATAAAGGATACTTATTTGGGGTAGAAGCTTACAGTTACCAGGCCATAAAGCATAAGTTACTTCCCTTACCAGTTTGTTGCCACATGTTGCAGCAAGATGGCTGCCGACATCTGCCAAGAGTTCAGGTTTCCTGGGTTCCTCTCTTCCTGGGGCTTGTTTCTCTCCAGGCTCAGGCTGGCGTCTCTCCACAAGGCCAGCTGTAGACTATCAGGCAAATGGCTTGTCTCTTTTTCCGGAGCCATCTCTCCTTCCTCATGACCAAGCTCATCCGTGTGCTTACTTCCCCAGGCTCCAGCATTAAAACTCCAAACTCCCTTCTCTGCAGTGCAGTTTCTCTGTGAGTCCCCGCCCACCAAGGGGGTGGGGATGCAACGTGTTGTGACCCAAACAAAGCCTTAATCAGTATTTAATCAAGTAAAAGTAAAACCTCTAAACCCCATACAACCTAATACACCCAGAGGAAAAGACCTGTTTACAAACATAATCCAATATTACTTTTTGGAATTCATCAATAATATCAAACTACTACAGAGGACATGATTCAATCTAACACAACTAGCAACAAACCATTGGAAAATGAAATTACACAATATATGTAAATAGTGTACAATAGTATTAAAAAAAAACATAAAATTCCTAGAGATAAATTTAATTAAAGCTGTACAAGACAATTACACTGAAAACTACCAAACAATGCTGAGAGAAATTAATGAAAATCTAAATAAATGGGAATGAACAATGTTCATTGGTTGGGATACAGTATTGCTAAAATGTCACTTTCCACCAAATTGATCTTTAGAATTAATGGAATCCCATTAAAAAATCCCAACAGATTTGTGTGTAGAAATTGACAAGCTGATTTCAAAATATATGTAGAAATGCGAAGGACTAGAATAGACAAAACAGTCTTTAAAAAGTAGAACAGGGCCCGGCTAGATAGCTCAGTGGATAAAGAGCGAGCTGGGGTACCACATGGGAGGCCCCGGGTTCGGTTCCCAGGGACCTCTCCGAGCGGGCAGACGGCCTTGAGAAAGGCAAGCCACCGTGGGCGGGGCAAAAGCCGCCATGGGCAAGGCAAAAAGCCGCCACGGGCAGGGCAGAGCCCCCACCGGCATGGCAAAGTCACCCATGAAAAGCGGAGCTTCTGCCTGCGAAGCGGAAGCCGGCAGCCAGAAAAAACATGGAGGACTGCTGCCGGCAAAACATGGAGCGGAGCCGCCCGTGAAAGTGGAATGGAGCCACCCATGAACGGAGCGAGCCGCCGCCGTGGAGGGCCAACTCGGTGTGTCGCCGCAAAAGGTGGGGGGAGACAAGGAGCAAACATAGAAAAACACAGAAGAAAGGACACACAGCAAGAGCAAGCAGAAGGGGGGGGGATATGTAATAAATAAATAAAAAATAATAAAAATAAATAAATAAATAAAAAGTAGAACAAAGTTGGAGAATTTCTATTAGCTGATTTTAAGACTTACAATATACTTATAGCAGTCATGTCCGTGTGGCATGTAAGTGTAGGATAAAAATAGACAAATACATAATGAAACAAAACAGAGTCAGCAAATTCACTTTGTATAGTGAATTGGGTTTTACTACTATGTCAAGGCAATCCATTGGGCAAACAGAGAAACGTCTTTTTAAAAATGATACCAAAACAACTAAGTACCCTTATGAAAAAAAAAATTAATCTTAACTCTTACATCATACTATATATACAAATTAACTTGAGATGAATCACTGACCCAAACTTATGATGCTCCTAAAAAGGAAATGGCAATATAGTGCTGCAAACTTAAGGCAAACAAAGCTTTTACACAAGACACATAAAGTAGGAACCATTTTTTAAAAATTAATAAATTAGACTTGCTCAAAATCTAAAACTTCTGCTCATGAAAAGGCACCATGAATAAAATGAAAAGGCTAGCCGCAGAGTGGGTGAAAGTATTCCCAAAACATATGTCTGTAAAAGGATTATAAATAGAATATTTAACTATATGAGTTATGTTTCTATAACTCAATAGGAAAAAGACTTGAACAGATACTACATGAAAGAAGATATAAAAACGACCAATATATACATGAACAAATGCCTAATATCATTAGTTATTCCAAAAAAATGAAAATTAAAGCCACAATAAGATATTACTTCACACCCACTACAGTGGCTAAAATTTGAAAAGATTGACAATATCAAGAGCTGGTGTTATTGGAGCCAGCAGTTGGAGTCTAGGTTCTTGGCTTCGTTGTGGGAAATAATTCAAGGACGAGCCACAAGTTAATTAGGCAGGCAGAGAATTTATTGGGAGGTAAAGCAAGAGAACAGAAGTACACCCCTTAGACCTAGGGGTGGGCATTCTCAAGGGAGAGAAATGCAAAGTTCTGCCCTAGAGTCCCCTGTTTTATGGGGTACAGGACTCCAGGGTCTGTGTGGATTAGCATATTTGAGACAAAGCAGGGGAATTCTATTAGGGTGATTTGATTCTCTCATGGGGTTCGGGGTTGCTGTCCACGAGCTCTGCAGGGTGTGTTGACTGGTGGTGATTGGTCTCTGGTCACTGTTCACGAAGCATGAGGTAACCTGAAAGCTAGGTTGGTGGGTGGTGGTGGTGCCCCACCCCACCCTGTCCCTCCTTACCCCCATGTAAATGTGTTGCCAGCTGTCCTCTGATAATAACCACCGGGTGTGTGCTGTGTGCTGTAAGCTGCAGGGTATTCCTAACTTGCCTGTGTGAATCAGCAGGCTGACTACATTAGCTGGCCATTGCCTCAGCCTGCTTAAGTTAGCAGGCCATTGTCTTAGTTTCTGTTTGCGTGGCTTATTAGGTTTTCTGCCCGCTTCCTCCTTAGGTCCCTATTCTATCCTGCCTCACGGGTACCCATGAGCAGCAACTGATACTCTCTTATGTTGCAGGTGGGAGTGTAAAATTGTACAGCCACTTTGGAAAACACTTTGGTAGTTTCTTAAAAAGTTAAGGGAGTAGATGTAGCTCAAGCAGTTGAGCACCTACCACCCACATGGGAAGTCCCGGGTTTGGTTCCTGGTGCCTCTTGAAAAAACAAAAACAACAAACAACAAGCAAAACAAATGATAAATCCAACTCAGTGAAGCCAATGTGGCTTGTGGTTGAGCGCCAGCTTCCAACATATGAGGTCCCGGGTTCAATCTCCTGCCCCCAGAACCTAAAAAAAAAAAAAAAAATTAAGCACACACAACTCTATGACCTAGCAATTCAACTTCTTAGAAAAATGAAAACTTATTTCTACAAAATATTGTCCAAGAATGTTCACAGCAACTTTATTCATAATAGCTCCAAACTAGAAACAACCCAAATGTCCATCAACAGGTAAGTGGTTAAACAAATTGGTATATTCCTGCAATGGAATACTTCTTGGCAATAAAAAGAACAAATAACTAATACAAGCAACAACATGGATGGATCACAAAATCATTATCTTGAAAGAAAGTAGAGAAATATAAAGCATAATTCCACTTATCTAAAGTTCTAGAAGAGACAAAACAAAACTCTGGTGATAGAAATCAGAATAATGGTTGTGTAACTGGATTCCTCTAGGTTCTTAGCTATGTTACATAAAAGAATTTAAGAGCATGCCAGTTTAGTTAGGCCAGTAGTTTATTAAGGAAATGAGAGAAGAGAATAGAAACGGGAGAAAATAACAGATTACGTGTCTCCAGGTGTGGCTGTGGGCTGCTCCAGGCAGAGAGAGCATGTAGCCCTTGTGGTAATTTTAAATCATGAATTATTCCTCCCCTTTTGCTAATGTTTGGAGGAGAGGTCCCAGCTGTTTGCTGTTTTGATTGATTACCCCACCCATCAATTCCCCCTGGGGGAGAGGGGAGGGGGCAATGAAAAGCCCCCTTGAGAATATCTGGGGCTTTTCCCTGATCCTGGACGAAATCTCATTCCAAATGGAAGATTCTCGTGGGGATCTCCCAGCAGCCTTCTTTCCCTCGGGGGTTTTCCAGGTGGGGCTCCATGGCCAGGTGTTTCATGGCCATGTTTTTCTGCCAGGTTTTAGGTCTTCCCATTCCCTAAACTAGCCTGCCTCAGTTGCCTTGAGTGAGAAGGGCAGGTGTGAAGTGATGGGAAGGAGTAATGAGAGAACTTACTGCAGTGTTGGAAATGTTCTAAATCTTATTTGAATTTGTTGTTACATGGGTATACATTTGTCAAACTCTTTGAACTCTACAATTAATATCTGTGCATTTTATTATATATTAGTTATACCTCATAGAAAAAGTAAAAATAAAGTCTCCTTGAGTGACTAATAAACTGGACATTTTAGGCATGTTTATAATAATTTCTGGGAACTTTGGCCAAATCTACCACATGCCAATTCAAATAAATTTACAAAGGAAATTCTAGAATTTACAGCACTTATTCAGGCCTTTCCCTATAGTTTCAACAAACATAAAAATTAATAGATGATGGAACTGCAATCAGACACAAGCAGCAAGTCTCAACAAAATCATGATGAGAAAGTAGCTTCAAGAAATAACTTTGCTGGGGCCAGCTGTAGCCCAATTGGTAGGGCGCCAGTTTACCACATAGGAGGCCCGGGGTTCGGTTCCTGGGGCCTCCTCGAGCAGGCAGACCGCCTTGAGAAGGCAAGCCACCACGGGCAGGGCAAGCCACCGCGGACAGGGCAAGCCACTGTGAGCAGGCAGGCCACTGCGAGGTGAGCTGACTCGGTGGGTTGCCGCAGCGGGGGCGGGGGGGAGACAAGCAGACACAGAAGAATGCAAAAATGAACACAGCAAGAACAAGCAGAAAGGGGGGGATATGTAATAAAATAAAAAATTTTAAAAAAAGAAATAACTTTGGTAGAGCTAAATGATGCAGGCGTGTTCAGAAAAAAAGAATGAGATAAGAGCATTAATGAGGCAATGATGGCATTTCTAATCTTTCCATCTATTTTGTTATCACTTGTTTATATTTCATGCTTTCTGTATTAAATACTGTAGGAAGATTAAAATAAAATAAAAAGATATGACTAGATCATTTGAACTTCTAAAAGCATAGTCTGTGATGATTCTAGACTGTTTGGCCAATAGATCACTCTTCCTGCAATTAGATCCGGCCAATCCAAGAAACTGATTAAACCATATATTCTTGAGTTTGCATAAAGTTGGGTTTATTTGTAACCACCACCACCACCGTTGGGGGAGGTAAAGAACAGGAAATGAAAAGGTTATTTTCTGCTCGAAAGGTCTTGTAAGAAGAACTTGGTAGTTTCACACAGAGGTGTTCCATGCATAATCACAACACCTAACAATGAACTGGCTGTTCAGAGCTGCTTTAAATTCAAATGGGAAGATTAACGAACATCTCCAAAGCATTCCTAACCCCCAATCTCTTCTAAAAATCAATTGTTTCCAAAACCCTTCCTTATGTTTCTCTAGCAAACATCTGCACAAGATAAACAAAGCAAACAATCATACAGTAAAGTAAAGATGCTCGGTGCATGGGCATAGATAAAGAAAGCACATTTTCCCTACAAAACTGGAGCACTCCTTCACCAACAATTTCTAACACACAATGCAGGGCAAGCAGAGATTATTCTTTGTGCTATACTACAAGATCTCATGGCTGCACACATCATTAGAATTTGACTCTGATCCCAGGGTCTTCCCAATCTTGTGATATAGGCACAGCTCCATATCACTCAAACTATCCTTGTAATGTATATGTTTTATACCATGTTCTCTTTGACTAGTCATGCAAGGTAGAGCATAATAAATTGGAGAAATTTAATTGCAATTGAGCATAATTGATACACAATTTCCTAATAAACTCAAATGACGAGATAATTTCCTGATATATTCTTCCTTTTTAAATCAGCAGTAAGACAAGTATAGTCCTAATACATTCTAAATGAGGCATGTTATTACAGTTGAATTATTACGAAAGGCTCCTTTTCATGTAGTCATACTGGCCGGAAACAGCAAGGAATCTGCGGCTCACAAATAAATGCATGGTAATCACATGTTTTCTGATTTTCTAGATGACTTCATGAATTATTTCATTTTAAATGTCCTCTTTACTTAAAGGTGATTGAAAACCAAACACTGCAATCTTGGGACAATGAATTCTATGGTTTGTACCCTCTGGTTACTTGTGGCGGGAGGTTTTAGAATATCTGAGAAATCTCTAAAACAGGACACCTTATTGAAACTACAACTTCTTTAGTCTTGAAACAATCAGGCTGCAAAACCTAGAGCTATCTGAGGCAGCCCTTATAAGCTAACATGCCGTTCCCCATCTCCAGCCATATACCTCCTATTTTTCCTTTCTGTTATCTCTTTTAAATTGCTCTTGTTTTACTTCTTTAATTTAGCTTTTTATTCTTTGGCTCATTTTTCCTCCTCATGTGTCTGAAGGCAGCCTTAAGACTACCTGCCAGTATACTCAGAGAACCCTCAAGCAGTATGTTCTCCCTGGTAGCCATCTCAGCTAGAGAAGATGGCGAGTTTGAAGTATTTAGGTCATCTGCATTTGATTCATTCTTTCTTTCATTCAACAAAAATGGCAAAATCCCACCATGACCCAATAAGCACTTAAAATGTAGCTATTGTCAGGCAAATAAAATGACCTCAGTGATCCTGCACAACCGGCCTAGCAGGAAGTCCAAAGTCTCAGCTGCTCGATCCAAATGTTCTAGGCTGTGGCTACAGTTTGGCACCACTGCTCTAGCTTAAATATTGATGGGTGCAATCCTAGGTCCTTTTGCTTACTGAGCCTTTCAGGACAGCAGCAGCGATTCTGGGAATAGAACAGTTAGTGCTTGTTTCCTCAGCAGGATCTAGGACCATTGGGCAGGAATCTATTGGTGAATGATTCTTTTTTGAGAACAGAGGCTGGGAGGGACTCAATTTCCAATATGCTATATCCAAAGTCACATTTTTACAGGGTATGATATCATGGGCATTTTACAATATACACTGACCATCTACTATGTACCAGTTGCCTTTTGATATTAGATTTAGAGCCCTGACCAGGAATGACTCCATTCCCATTCTCATGAAGCTTATGTTTGAGTGGGAAGGGGTGGTGGCAAGACAGACAATGAACTGATGAAAAAGCACTATGTTTTCTTCACGGACCTAAATGTTTTCTGAATATAAAATGAAGCAATGTGAGAAAAAGTGATTGAAGGTAGAGGTAGAGGATGGAAAACTACCTCAGACTGAGTAGTCAGAAAAGTCATTTCCGGAGAGATGAAATCTGAGCTGAGAGCTATGCAAGGAGTAACTTATGTACAAGGAGGTTCAGAGAGAAAGCATCCCAGGCAGAGGGGATGGCTAATGCCAAAGGCCATACGTCTGGGATGATCTTGATACATGGGAGGAACAGATAGACATTCTGGGTGGTAAAGAGCTCAGACAGATGGACAAAGGCCACTGATGGCCTTTTAGGCCATGGTCCTTTATGAGAATTCTATGGAGGTGCCATGGGAAGACATGAGTTTTAAGCAAGAATATTTTTTAAATTATCACATTAGTTGCTGTGAATAGTATGGATTTTAGGGACTCAAGAGTGGAAGCAGGCCAGTCACAAAAGACAACATATTGGCTGATTCCATTTATATCAAATATACAGAAGAGGCAAATCTATAGACCCAAAAAGTACAATAGTGCTTGCCTACAGTTGGGGGTTGAAGGAGTAGAGAGGAAATGGGAATGACGCCTAATGGGTACAGGGTTTCTTTCAGGGTGATGAAAATATTCTAAAATTGATTGTGGTGATGGTTGTACAACTCAGAATATGCTAAAAAGAAATTGAATTGTACACTTTAAATAGGTGAGTTGCCTGGTAGGTGCATTATATCTCAATAAAGCTGTTATTTAACGACTGAGGAAAAAACGTGGCTCAAGCCGTTGAGCACCTGCTTCCCGCATGGGAAGGTCCTGGGTTCAGGTCCTGGTGTCTGCTAAAAAAAAATAAACAAAAACAACAACAACAAGCAAACAAACAAAAAAAACAACTCAGGGGCGCTGATGTGGCTCAGTTATTGAGTGCTGGCTTCCTGCATACAAGGTCCCAGGTTCAACCCCTGACCCCAGTACCAAAAAAAAAGGAAAGAAAAGAGTGCAAGCAGGGAAATCAGTTAAGAATAATTGCAATGCAAGACTTGAGGAAGGGAGGGGAGCCTTACATGAAATATTTTCCCGGATGTGCCCTATGACTTTACAGGTGATCTGTAACCTGTTGCTACTTAACCATGCTACTTGAGAAAATCACCCAACTTATCTTTCCTGGGACTGCTAACTCAGATGGCCATGCTTCTTGGGCCCTGAGCGAGCAGGGATAGATACTGCATCAGTTTAGCCATGAGTTTCAGACCACCTTTCCACATATCCTGGGAGGCTTTCCCAGCACACTTATCATTTGCAAAATAAACAAGATGAACTCTTAAGCTGCAAGAATTCATTAAATCATTCAATATACATTTACTGTCTCCCACTCTGTGGCCACTGGAGTCAACATTAAGGAACCAAAGACATTTGTAATGAAGCATAATGGCCCTAGCCAGAGAGGCAGTAACACAGATCCACTCTGTGCCTAGCAGAGCCTGTGAGGGTCTTGTGCCATGACATGGGCAGCAATCTTGAGGAGAAACATAATGAGGGCTATGTTCAGGGAAGAGCCATAAAGAATAGCTGGCTGAACAATCCAGGTTGCTCCTTTCCATGGCGTAGTTTGCTAGCTGCCTCCAACACCCATTCTCCTTTTGTTTTTTGTTTTTTTTTTTCAGTAATAGAACTAACATTTTTTAAGTGTCATGGCTACTTCCCAGCATCTCTGGTGACCATCAAATGTCACATTGACTTTGAAGCCATAAGAAAATTCACAATGCTAACACATACTGTGTGCTCACTGCCAGGTACTATTCTAAGTGAGTTACACATGTGAACTTCTAGTTTGTTGAGTATGGGGTTTAAATAAGATAGAAACCTATTTCTCAGCCAACAGTCTGGAGGGAGACAGTCTGCAGCATGGCAGCCTTACTCCACAAGGGCATGGAAGGCCGGGCTCCTCTGTCTTGTCGACCTTATGGAGGCTGTCGTTATCACCCCTAGACACATACTGACTTTTAGTCATCACGACACCTTAGGTAAGAACTATCATTACACCAGCTTATAGAAAACCTCGGGTGCAGAAAAGTAAAGCAAATTGCCCACGCGATAGAGCTCAGTTCAAATCCAGTCCTTGTCCCTGCTCCTGCTAACTGAACAACTGGGCTCTGTTGCCCCTCGTGGAGGCCTCTGCTGAGCTGAACTCACACCGCAATTTATGGCCCCATTGCATCATAAATCATTTTTAAGTATAACATTTAAAACTATTTCTAATAAGAACAACTGACAGCTTCCTTAAGAAAGGTCATGTGTGTGATTCATCGGTGCAATCCCCGCATACCACGCTCAGTGCCTGGCGCCTAGCAGCAAACAAACGTAAGGTAAATGAATGGATCTACCCCTGTCCTGTATGTTTTCACTATGACAAGCCCAATGAAGCCACTAATCATTGCATCACCCTCTGAAAACTGTTTCATCTTTTGACAGAAAAATCTTCGCTCTCACCACATTATTCCCTGTTATAATTTTAAGTTGGAGCTCCTTCTTTCACATCTTCTATTGATAAGTTAGTATCCATAGTTTTACAAAGTCATATGATTTCTTGAAAACCTTTTTCTCTTGGGCCCGCAGCGCTTGCTGGCGAGCCGGGCTCCTCAAGTCCTCCGCAATGTGAGGTAGCGGCGGCGGCGGCCTTAAGAGCTCTGGAGTATTTTGGCACCGCAGCCACGCTGAGCTGGTGCACCTGCTCTGGCGGTGACGCCGGGGGATCCAGGAGTGCAGTGAAGGACAGATTATCTGGCCCACAGTGGGGGCAGGGGGCGGAGTGAGAGCACGCAGCCCGTGTCTTGGGGCTGCAGGCCGAGCCCCAGGCCCAGCGGTAGCAGAATCTTTTGACTCTCAAGTTTGTCCACACTGAGCATTCACAAACTGGTCAACTAGAGTTCAAGCATTCCTGTGTGTACTGGCTGTAGCAGAGTGCTTCTATTTCTTTACTTCTCCTCCAGCGGGTCCCTGAATCTCAACAGAGTTGCAATACCTACTCTCCAGTTCATTGGTCTCAGCCAGGACAACTAACCAGGAGGTGATGGTGAACAACTACCATACCAAAGGAACTGAAAGGGTCTACAACTACAAGCAAGAGACTCCCATCCATTGGCTCCATGGGATTGCAGTTCCCTCTCAATTAGAGTTGGAGTGGACATCACCACCCCAGAATCCTCAGGAGTGGAGAATGAACTATAAACTAAAAGAGACATAATGGTGTTCTATGATAGTCATTGTGATTCTAGCAGTGGAAGAAATTATATCATTGATGTGGAGGCAGTAACCCCAGGAGGTTCTGAGGGCAGGGAAAGGGAAAAACAGGTGTAATATGCGGGCAATTTTGGAACTTGGGAATTGTCCTAAATGACATTGCAATGACAGATGCAGGCCATTATATATCTTGCCATAACCTACAGAATTGCGTGGGAGAGATGTAAACTACAATGTAAACTTTAATCCACACTTAGTGGCAATGTTCCAAAATTTGTTCATCAATTTCAATGCATGTACCTCATTAATGAAAGATGCTGTTAATGTGGAAAAATATGGGAAGTGTGGGGAGCGGGGCATATAGGAATCCCCTATAATTTTTTTTTAAAGATTTATTTTTCATTTATTACATTC
>PVKH010006660.1:0-20868 GCA_004027955.1 Chaetophractus vellerosus | reverse complement strand
TCCTAGCAGGCAGACCGCCTTGAGAATGGCAAGCCGCCATGGGCGGGCCGGAGCTGCCGTGGGCAGGGCAAGAAGCTGCCACGGACAGGGCAAGAGCCGCCACGGGCAGGGCAGGTCTCCCACGGATGGAGCGCAGCCAGCCACCTGCGAACTGAAGCAAGCGCCGGCCGTGAACGGACGCAGAGACCGCCCACTACCGGGGAAATCCGCGCCTGCGCAGTGACCACTCTCGGCGCATCGCCGCAGCAGGGGGAAGGGGAGATATGTAATAAAATAAATAAATCTTTAAAAAAAAAAAATAAATAAATAAATAAATTGAAACAGCGTGAAAAATTACAATGTCCTCTTTTCAATCTCCACACCTCCCTTCTGCTCTTGTAGAAAGAGGTAGATAAGTATAATTGAGATGGAAAATAACTTGGATATTAGACTGTTCTCACTTCAAATTCCACTTAGCTGTGAATTTGAACAAACCTTTCTGATAATCAGTTCATCATCGTAAAATTACTACCTTATACTGTCTCACAGAGTTAGTGTACAAGTCCAATAAGGTACATAGGTTGATGCCAAGTACCATATGCTCACACCATACACATGTGCTCTCTTCCTCTAGAGGATCCTAAATACAGTTTTCACATTATCACATATGCTATAAAGTCTCTGTGTTTTTATTTGATCATATTGCTATGTTCTACAATTTTAAAATGGACTCAGTATATTGTTACATTATGATATTTGACATACTTAATAGGTCTCATGTTTAAATTGCAACACCACCTTGTTTAAGTGTAAATGTGTATGCAAATGCCATTCCATCACTGTATATGGTTTACACAAATTATTGGTTGTTTTGATGTACAGTTTCACACCGCTTTAAGCCCTTCAAGTTGTCATGTATAAATGTGAGGGAATTCTCATGTTTTTAATAATGGTATGCTATTATATTCCCACTTTTCAGAATAATATCAGGCTACCTCATTACTAGGAAAATATAACCTTGTCACTCTATTTCATTTTCCATCTAAATACTTCAGTATTCCTTAAGATAAAACCTTTTCTTCATTTATCAGCATCTTTAAAAATTTACTTGAAAAAAAAACTGGTAAATCAAACCAGAACACATATTTGTATAATTTGCATTGGGAAATTAGAACTATAAAAGAAAATACTTCCCAACATATTTTAATTTTCGTACAAAATTTGGGAATTATTTTGTTAAATTTGGAAATTAGAAAACTGTAAAATCAGATTCAAATTTTGCCCTACAATGTGGGCCAATTTTGAGTTAAGATTCCCCTATATATAGGTAAATCTATTTTGCTTCAGTGTGTGCGTTTATTTTCTATTTCTGCATGTAAATATTTATCTAAAACTCTTTACATTCCTTTTTAAGTTCCTAAAATAATAGGATTGTTTGACAGCATATGTAAGGGCTTGCTCTTTTGAGTGTTGCATCTGACACTAGGTTTGTGAGTGTTCAATGCATAGGGAACGATTGAATGAATTTCTACTCTAAGAATTAAACACAAGAATCATTTAATCAGCATTCCAAATTGATTTACTATGGATGACACAAACCAATCAGTGCCCCTATGACACTGGCCATCAATATTTTATGCTAATGGTCATATTCTGAATTATTTCCATTTGTTTTGTGATAGGCAGGTTGACTGAAAGCCATAAACTTACCCCAAACAAGCGCATATAGTAATAATTTATAGAGTGGAAAACTGCAGACAAACCTATGTCCCTTAATACATTTTCCCTCTGCTTTTTACTTTTATGGGGAGCAAATATGAATGGCAAGAATATACATAAATATTTGACAGATTTTTCGAAAAAATGAATAAAAAATGTGAAAGTCAGCATGTATTCACTCTAATGTAGAATACTTTAGACTGTATAAATTGTAAAGCCTATTTTCCCTAAAACACATATATCCCTTGAACCATAAATTGTATTCCACCCACGTTTTAGCTCTGACTTCCACCTTCATCGTTCCACTGAAGCAGTTTTCACTACAAACCTTACAGCTCTCAGTGTTGCTAAACCTAGTGGATATTTTGAGCCCTCAATTTGCAGGACCACTCATGGACCTGGGCCCTGTGTTACAGAGTGTCCTGCTTATCAGAATTACCTAAATGCCAAATAAACATCTTAAAGAGCACAGGAATGCCTCTCTCATTCAGGAACTAACACACTGGGCACAGGAAAAGCTGAAACCTAAATATCCACTCTCATTACTATCACTCCCCCAAGGAATCTCTTCTTGATAACTCTTACCCTTTCTTTTCTAAATGAAAGGCAACTGCATCAGAATGCAGCGAATATGTATGCTTTGCCTTGTTGCCAACAACACAGCTATTCTTTGCTACATTGTGAGGAGGATTTGAGCAGTAGAAGTAGTTAGGTGAGAAAAATGACAAATTCCTTCATTCCAAATTTTTCCACTCAGCATAAACGTCACAGTTCATTCCATTTTTAAAAAAAAACAGATTGTTTCTTGTGTTGCCGCACAACCTTTACTTTTCTTCATTTTCCAGCCCGTGGCTCCAGAGGTTCCCACAAATTAACGTGTTATGCACAACATCTGTGAGTGGTAGCCAAAAATTATTTTGCTATATTAAATAATTCATATTACTCTGAAACATATTTTAAATGATATATGTATTTATTTAGATATTGCTTTAAGTGACGGGAACATCAAAAATTTATATGATGGATTTTTATGATGACATGAACTTAGTTTATAATATCTCTTAACAACGAAAGCTTTTCTTATGCAATCCACTACAATATTTGAATATTGGTATATAAATTAATGGCTCATTTCTACATCCAAGTGTTGCTTTAAATTTTTGATAGACAATCTTAGCAAGAACGAAAGAAAAGTTTCTCTGAAATTGAAATTAGTCACAAAAACTAAGACTGAGGGTGACACAAGCAACATTGTCTAACTGGGTATTGCTCACAATAGAACAAGAATTATGTGAAATGCTTTGTAATATAAAAATTGATTTTGCAAGAAAAATAATTTTGCATAAACATGTAGAATTTATGAATTATATATATATTTATATCTTACTCGTCCAAACTGGGATATCAACAGAATTCCCAACATGTGCGCTAGTTAATTTGCATCTTTTTTTTTGCTATTATGCTGCCTTTCATGTGAAAACCATATCTTTAGAGATATTTCTGATTTTTTTTTTTCATTTTTAAGGTATATGTGAAGGGTATGGAGATAAAACATTTTTAACGGAATTGTTCATGTGCTGCTTTACAACTCTCAAATATTTAGACAGAAGGCATGTGGACCCCTATTTTCACTCTTACGTGGCCGTGGGCATGTCAGGACGGTGTCTCCTCCATCTTGCTTGCCTTCATAGGTGTGCTCAACAACATTGACCATCTCTTTCTGAAACACTCTTCCCTTACCCTCATTGAAACCCTCCCAATTTCCCACCTCTACTTCCCTGGCTGCTACATAATACTACTACAGTAAAAATAGTGATATTACTATCTCCAAACCCAGTCATATGTCAAAAATTAAACATATATGATGCTTTTCCCACATGAATTCCCCACACTGTTTTTCCACATCTTTGTGAATGTGTCCACAATCTATCCACGCCAGCCACAAACCTAGGACTCATTCTTGATGTCAGGTCACACTTTATGTCTCCCAGTAACAAATGCAGCAGTAACTTGATTTCACCTCCTCCATATCTTAAGTCTCAACTTTCCACCCACTACACAAGCTCTCTGCCTCCTCTTAGCTGAATTTTCTATATCTTTCCTTACTTTGCTTTAATCTTACCACAGACAGAAGCCAAAGAGGGACTTTTTAAGTATAAATACAATAATTTCATTCTCCTTAAAATCATTCAATGACTTTCCTTTACATTTAAGGTAAAAACCAAAACCCTCAACATGTTCTCCAAGGATCTATAATTTTTGGCCAGTGCCTTTCACTCCAGCTTCATCTTGTACCACACATGCCCTTACTCTTTGTACAACAACCATATCTGCATTGTTTCAATCTTTGAAACAGAATGCCCCCACCACATATGCTCCATGCTGCTTCAAATGCCGTCTCTACCTCCTTGCACAGAAAACACCCATTCTTCTTCACATCTCAAATATAACTTCCACAGCACAGCCTCCCTTGAATTCCTAAACTAGTCATATTGGTCTTTTGTGTCCCCTCCTGCCACTCTGTAACTTTTCTTGATATACACATGCATACATTTTCATATTATATGTACAACACATGTTTTTGCAACTATTTGTTACAGAAGATATTATCTGATTAATAATTACCTAGCAAACTAGCATTTTACTTCTTTGAGTACTTAATTATGGGGCAAAATATTTCAAACGATTTTCTAGTTAATTCAGTTAAATTTAATCCCCTAAAAATTCATAACTTAAACATTCTGATTATTTTGGACTTTTTCTTTCTGCTTTGTAAAGCCAGTTTCATCAATGCTTCTTTCCTGTGATGTTATAAGTAAGGTTAATGTCGACAGTTTTGATTACATGTCCTGCCACTGACTTAAGGACCTGCTTCAACAAGGGTGCTGTGCCTAGAAATCAAAGGCTTCTCAGATCATACTCTTGAAGCACACAGTCAACATAGAACTATACTGTTTAATACTCTTATCAACATTTTTGGTCTTTTACCTTTTTGCTTATCTCTTTATAAGCTCAACTGAGGATGCATAAAATATGGGCAAATGCATTCTTAGCAGCAATGTCAATGTTCACTTGTTTCCCATTATTTTTGTCCTGTCCTCCCGGCTGTAAGCTCTATTGATCCTTATTCCTAGCCAACATCTTATCTCATAATCTTTAAGACACCAAAAGTGGAGACACTCAAAATCTATATTGAATTTCAATTCCTTCCAAAAGCTTTTCTAGGGAGAACAGCATGAAGCAGTGCTTCTACCTCAGAGATTGATAATTGGTTTCTAGCCTTGGATCCTCGTAACCATGTGGCCGTGAGTCAGTCAACAATTCTGTCCTCTAATTTCCTCCTGCACAAACTATAGAGCTTAATTAATTGATTTCTTGGGTGTCTTCCATCTCTAAAATACATAACTAGAACCAGGGTTAAAGTCATCTTTATGTTTTACTGTATACTCCAAAATTATTAAGATCTTTTAAAAATAAAATTAAAACTATAACATAAAACATGAAATATAGATCTGCACGTACTTACACAATCGATGATATAAGTAATTATAAAAAATTAATTATTCTCATTCTCTCAAGTGTTCACAAAAGGGAGAATTAACTAGATCAGATTAATTCATCTGTAAATAAAACTAATGGCAAATGTGCTGGGGGTTTGAATCAATTTGTTTAAATTATTTAACTGTGACATGAAAACTCATTATTTGGCATTGAATTTTACTAAGTTATATTTTTCTTAGTCACTTAAAAATTCCTCATTAGATTTAGAGAATCAATAATTCCTAATTGGATTTGGCAGAGAAGTCCAATTTTGCCAGATCCAAATACTAAAATCAATTCCACAAAAAAACCAATTATTCTCTTTCTGGCCAATTATTCCCTTACGTTCACAGCAACAGGATAATGTTCTCTATTGCTAGAGCCCATATTATTATTTTTTTTTCAATATCTCAGAAATTAGAATTCGTTCTCCCCTGTCCTTGTAAAAACTGAATTGTCCCCTTAGGAGGGCCAGTTACATAATTTGTTGGGGACACTGTTCAAAAAGCACAGAAAAGGTGCCATTAAAATTTTTTAAATATATAACTTTTTTTCCCCTTTCTTCTGCAGTCATCCTCTCTATTCACCAGGATGCTTTTTTGCATTTTCTTTAGTGTCATTCTCAGTGAAGAAAATTTAAATCTAAATGATTAGCATGAATTTTACCATTCATTTTTATGTTGAGCAACAGCACTTTAAGCCAGCTGTAAGAGCACTTAACTAGGATGCAGAATCACGGAAATCGTCCAGTTCATAGTTTGTAGCTCAGACACGCAAATGCATTTGCTTCTTCCCTGAACACTGGAAGCCCGTCTACACAGAAGTGTTTCTACTGGACGTCTTCATGTATTCGCATTCCACCCACACGCCAGCTTTGGCTTCCTGATGAAAACGCAGAACTAACCGGAAAAGGAAGTGCAGGCTGCCCTCCGGCTTCCTTTCCTCTACGTCATCGCTTTCACCTTAAGTGCCTGCCTAGTTCCGGGAAGTAACACCAGTAAGAAAACCTATGTGGAGTTCCCCGGTCGTGCTACTTTCTAGAATGCCCTGGCCTTTGTTCTGCGTTTGAAGCAAGTTTTAGTTAGAAAGCGCAGTGTGGCTTCTTGAGCTGCAGTGCCCCCACCTCCCCACAAAGTCACAGACACAGCAAGCTTACCTTGCACTGGCTGAGCTCTCAGGCTCGCTGAACTCCCGCGGAGTAGGTTCAAGGGAATTCTATGCTCAGGGGCATCGCAACCATTATATGCAAAAGGGACAACAAAGGTGTGGGGTGCAAACTTATGTCCCACCACCCCCACCACCCCCCGGCCGCTGATGCGCATGCTCCACTGTCCCATCAGCCTTCCCTTACAAAACACACGTGCAAAGGAAACGAATTCTCAGGGAGCAGCAGGGGAGTAGATGCGCGGCTGCCGGAGTCAAACTCAGAAACTTGGTCCTGACTGTAGAAAAGCTGAGCATGACTTCACAAGTTTGGCCTCAGGGCCTAAACAAAATAAGGGCTTGCACTAAATCTATGAATCAGGAAGCATTTATAGTGCGGTTTGTCTTTATTAGATTTACTTCCTTTCCCTTTAGTTTATTCCTTCTCTTTTGCTCTTCAATTCTTCTTCTTTATTAGCTCTCCTATAGATTTTTATATTATAAGATTCACATTTTATCAAAATTGTTAGCATTAGAGATGGCAATGATAAGAATTAAGCCGTGATCGTCACATATTTACTAATAGAACAAAGTCAAAATGTGTACACTTTCATCCTAGAAAATGCTAACATCGACACATTTTTGTGGGTATAAAGTGAAGAGTGTAGACCAACTGAATTCACCTTCTGAGTTCATCCAGTGGATACATCAGACAATATTAGGGTGCATTTCTGTATTTCTACCTAATTGCAGTATAGCTTTTCTTTTTCCAATGAAAAGCTATAAAAAATGAAATTAAATATATTCTGGGGAAAAATGGCTCTAATATAAACATCTGAAAGCTATTAGAAAACTAGAAGTTAAGCTTAGGCACACATTGTATTAATTTCATATTTTATTTTATCTTCTTGATCAGGCTGACATATTCCAAAATAATTGGCCAGTATCTCATGTTTTCATCTGTTCCAAAGAGTCTTCTGAGGCAGATTAAATACTCTGGGAAAGGGTACCAACTTTCTCAGGCAAACGTTCAATACATTGTTTTAAAATGGAATCACTTCAGTGAACAAAATACACTCCTGATCACCTATGTGCGTTACTGTCGTCTTCCAAGTTGAATGATTTAAGTAGCAACAGACTTAACAAAAAGTGTTGCTCTAAAGTTTATAAATATAACTTCTGTAAGGTTTAGAAGAAATGTATAACTCCAGTATCTAAATGATGAAAATCACTGTTTTATAAGTGCATTTTGAAAATGTATCTATTAAAAATCCTAAAACCAAAATGATATTAAAAATTAAATGTTTCATCTGTCATAAAATCTGTTCATGAAATTTGTTGTAATAATAAAAACAAACTGGCTCATGGTGGAATAAACAAAATAATTAGAACAGTTAAATAAAGAACTTTCCTTTCTGTGATATGATTCATACTTTGAAATGACTTTTTCTTTTAACAGGAATTTAATTCAATGGACCCATGGCTCACATTGAACCAGAATAACTAGATCTTATACAACTTGAATCGGGTCTCTAATAATGTAACTAAGGCACTGGAAGAAAAAGAAAGAAAACCTTTGAATTTCTAAACTTTATTTTAAACCAAATAAAAATAACATGACAGTAGGATTTTAAGAAAATCATAGATTAGACTCTGGATGTTTTCTTAGTTCTCCTTAGTTCTCCTTTCAATTATTCTTCCAAATATATACATGTGTTTGTTTATTTATTTATCTATTTATCTATTTATTTATTTATATTATACAAACTCTATTTATGCCCCCTCTTTCTTTTAATGCAGTGCTTTCATTAAGACTAAAACAGGACTATTTTGGCTCCCTATTCCAAAAAGAACTACTTCATCCTTGATTTGCTAAATAGCCAATCAGCAGCACTCTCCTACATTGCTAGACATAGGAATTTTAAGAGAAAAGCAAAGTGGCTAAACCATTTTACACTTAGGTATATATGACAAAAAGGCAACGTAATATAGTGAAAAGAACATAAATTCCAGCTCACAAAATGTAAAATTATATCTTCAACTACAATAACAAGAGTTTAAATTCGAGAACTAGATTATATGCTTCATAGCACAAACTCTTCATTGGTTATGTACATTTGAAATGAAGGTAAGTATTAATCCAAGTAGCTCAGCACTTATTAGAGTGCCTCATTCACAGTTAATACCTGATAAGTATTTGGTAAAAGAATGTAAAACCAGAAATTTAAAAACCGAAAGAGAATAATCCACTCTAATAGTAAACATCTTTAATATATCCTTCTAAGAAATTGATAGATTAAAAAACAAAAGAATTGCTTACAATATTGGAAATATGGAACCCAAAATTAACATTCATTATCTGATAGAATAAGGAATTCCATATCCAAGCACACAAAGAACATTGCCAAAAGTAATGATGAACTAGTCCGTCATTACTGAGGAAGTCTGAACGATTGTCAATAAATGTTATCACATAGATTATTATCACTGTCCACTTTGCAGAAATTAATAAAATCAAGATAGTTTAAACCCTATTAAACTAAGGTATATTTTAAATATCATGAGATTCTAGATATTTTTCTAAACACCAACCAATATAAACTGTAATAAATAATGACATATATAGCTCCAAGAATACCAGTATCTATTCTGGTAGACATTTCTAATGTTTAAATTTTCACTAAACAACTCTTGAATTATGATCTTAAAAAGTGCCTAGACAATAACCAATTGCTTCAGTTACCGGTTCTGTTTTTACTTGTTATATGAGAAATGCATCACCTGCTTGCTTTAGAGATATTTTCTTAGGTAAGTAGTAATACAGAGGGACAACCTATAGACTCTTTATGAACCCAAGGAGGGTCACATAAGGTAAAAAATATGATGGTTTTTTTATGATTTTGAGCCTGATTCTAATGTATTAAACAACTCTAAAGAAGACATTTCATGGTTTCCGGATGCCTTGAGAATGCAAGTCTTGTGCATAGAAGCAAACCAGGAATGGAGGGACAATGCATGCCAAGTCAGTTACAAGGCTGGTTCCTCAGTGTAATGGTTTCAGAGTTTTATTTAATCATGAATTCCAAAAATACAGATTGGATTATTCTTGTAAACTAATCTGTTCATCTGGGCATGATTAAGTTATGAGTAGGGTGTTAACTGCCACATCAGTGAGACGTTAAGTAAGCCCCGTCCCTCAGTGGGTGTGGTCTCAAGTATAAAGGCCAGGCAGCAGATTGAGAGAAGTAGAGATTTGGAGAAGGAGATTTGAGAAGCAGTTCTGATGTTGGAGTGAGCCGTTCGCCCGATGGTCTACAGCTGGCCTTGTGGAGAGATGCAAAGCATAAAAAGCCTCATGGTCTACAGCTGAACCCGTGAAGGAAACAGAAGCTAAGCCCGGAGAGAAATGCAGCCCCGGGAACAGAGGAACTCGGAAGCCTGAACCCTGGAGACGTAGGCAGCCATCTTGCTCCAACACGTAGACTTTGGTATGGGAAGAAACTTATGCTTTGTGGCCTGGTAACTGTGGGCTTCTACCCCAAATAAATACCCTTTATAGAGACTGACCAAACTTTGGTGTATTTCAAAAGGCACTCCTGTGGCTGACCAAAACACTCAGGAAGCTAAAAAATAAAATATTAAAGAACAAATATGCAGTTGTTTAAGGTACCAGCTAAATATTAATTTAACTTATGAAACTAAATCATAGTATTGATTTCTGCATGTGATATTTTTCAGAAATTTTATCTGCAGTCAGAGAAGAGAAAAGAAATAAGATGATAGAGAATTGAAAAGGAAAAAGTTATTTGCAACCATAGATTTATCCAAATAGAAGCCTCAATACATACAACCAAAATATTAGAAATAATTCAGAGTTAAGACATAACTATGGAAATCAGGGTGGTTAAAGAAGAGTGGTCTGGAGTCAGAATACTTTCGTTCAGAATCCTGGCTCTTCCACTTACATTGGTGAAAACTCAGCAGGCTACTTAGTATTGCACCACTTTTTCATCTTCTAGATAGGAAAAGTAATTGAATCTTGCACATACGCTTGTTGCAGGAATGGCATTACTTATTTCAGAGTGCTTGCATGAGTAATTGATTATGCTAATTATTCAATACATGCTAGTTATTATTATTATTATTTTCAAAGTGTACTATTTGATAATGCTAATTCCTTGGAACAAATAATTAAACACCATTAATAATAAACAACTCTAATATAACTAACCATAAAACTTACTAAATGTGTGCAACTTTCATGAAGAAAACTGGAAAATATTATTGGAGCATTTAAACTGCAACCTAGAGAAATGGCCAAGAAGTATAAGAAATACTAAAGATTGAGAGACATCTCCCCACCCAAATTTTAAAATTCCACTCAATTTATTTTATTTTATTTTATTATTATTATTTTTTTAAAGATTTATTTATTTTATTACATATCTCCCCTCCCCCCCGCTGCGGCGACGCGCCGAGACTGGACACTGCGCAGGCGCGGCTTTCCCCGCTGTGGGCGGCTTCTGCTTCCATTCACGGCCAGCTCTCAGTTCGCGGGTGGCTGGCTGCACTCCATTCGCGGGCGACCTGCCCTGCCCGGCGTGGCTTTTTGCCCTGTCCGTGGCAGCTTTTTGCCCTGCCCACGGCGGCTCTGGTCCACCCATGGCGGCTTGCCATTCTCAAGGCAGTCTGCCCGCTAGGAGAGGTCCCCGGGAACCGAACCCGGGGCCTCCCATCTGGTATGCCGGCACCCTATCCACTGGGCTATCCAGCCGGCCCACTCAATTTATTTTAAAACTTTGTGAGTTGTAGTATATTTTAGGGAATGTTTTGTGAACACAGTGGTTTTAAGTCAGATACAGAAGAATATTCTAGTTTAACAGCCAACAATTTACAAGCATTTACTGAGCATTCCTGTATTCCATATATGATCTGATAAAAGAACCCACAAAGAAAGGTTTAGATAGAAGGAAAATCGTCATACACAAATCAGTGTTTGCTAATTTAGATGTCAACTGTCACGCCATGCTGGGGCTTTGCAAAACTTGACAAAATGACCCGGCGGAGTCCGGGAATACAGATTAGCGCTCAGGCTCATACCTTCTCCGAATACCAAGCATATTCGCAGAATCCGCCGGAGAACGCAAAGCAAATGACAGCAGTTCTCAGATAGCTTTTGTTAGTAATCATCATTTTCAAATCCATAATAAAATTAAAATAATGGTACACATCATTCGAGTGCTTTCTGTGTTTTGAGTACTGAGGGATTAAAAGCCTAGTTAGTTTCTAAGCCATTCCTGAAGAGATGCATTCCTGTTCTCTGCATTGGAAAACTGATAGTAACTAAGGCTCCTGAGACAGAACAAGACAAAATCAGAAACATCAGGTGGCTGCTCACCAAGGTACGCTAAATGAAGAAAGGGTAACCGAGTGGTAGTGAGAAAAGGAGGGAGACGGTAGGATTTGCTTTAGTAGATTTACCAGAAGAATTAAGAATTAAGTTTTAAGAACTCTTCATATCCTTAATGAAATGTGGGTTTTTTTGTTTCATTTTTTTATTTGAGAAGGTTTGAGTTTACAAAACAATCAGGCATATCATACAGGATTCTCATACATTGCCCCACCATTACCACCATACATAATTGTGACACATTTGCTAAATGATGAAAGAACATT
The DNA here is from genome assembly GCA_004027955.1 of Chaetophractus vellerosus. Taxonomy (NCBI): domain Eukaryota; kingdom Metazoa; phylum Chordata; class Mammalia; order Cingulata; family Chlamyphoridae; genus Chaetophractus; species Chaetophractus vellerosus. The sequence goes on along the minus strand of PVKH010006660.1, from coordinate 8,811 downwards.
GTTATAATATTACTATTATCTATAGACCATAGCTTATATTTGGTGTATTTTTCCTACAAACCATCCCATTACTAACACCATGTATTAGTATTATATATTTGTTAAATTTCATGAAAGAATGTTCTCATATTTGTACTGTTAACCACAGTCCATCATTCACCACGGGGTTCACTGTGTTATATGGTGCCCTACTTTGTACAATCCAATCAAACTGTACCCTCAGTGGCTTTCAGTTACATCACAGAGTTGTGCTGTTATCAGCTCAGTCTTTTCATAACATTTTCATTACTCCAAAAGGAAAAATCCCATACCCCCTCATTATTGACCCTTAGCATTGATATAATAATTTATTTACCATTGCTGTAAAATTATTACATTATTACTGTTAATAATATGTCTATATGTTACATTAGTTGTATTTTGCATGTATCTACATATTCTTTACAACTTGTAACAAAGTATCATCTTGTGTTTCTGCTGTTAACCACAATCATCATCCACTACCGAAATCACTGTTATACAGTCCCTAGAATATTCTCTAGCTTCTTTCAATTGACATTAACCTCCCTAGACTAACCCATTTTACTCACTATAATCTATTACAATCAGCTCTATCAATTTCCACACATTTACAATCCCCCTTATTAAACATTCTACATACATTCAGCATCAGCTCCCCTTTCTCAACCCACATTCTATCTCCTAGTAACCTATACTCTAGAGTTTGCCTCCATGAGTTCACCCATCATATTTAGTTCCTAATAGTGAGACCATACAATATCTGTCCCTTTGTGTCTGGCTTATTTCACTCAACATAATGTTCTCAAGATTCATCCATGTTGTCATAGGCACCTCAACTTAATTTCTGCTTACAACTAAATAGTATACTATTGTATGTACATAACAAATTTTGTTTATCCATTCATAGGTGGATAGACATGTGTTGTTTTCATCTTTTAGCAATTGTGAATAATGCCACTACGAACATTGGTGTGAAAACGTCTGCTCGTATCCTTGCTTTCACTTCTTCTGAATACATTCCTAGTAGCAGGATTGCTGGATCATAAGACAGTTCTATATTCAGCTTCCTGAGGAACTGCCAAATTACCCTCCACAGAGGCTGCATCATTTTGCATTAACAACAGTGAAGGAATGTTCAGATTTCTCCTCATCCTCTCCAGAACTTGTAGTTTTCTGGTTTTTTGTTTGTTTGTTTGTTTGTTTTATTATTATACACCCCCCCCTTCTGTTTGTTCTCGCTGTGTTCATTTTTCTCTGTGTTCCTCTGTGTCTGCTTGTCTCCCCGTGCTGGGGCGACCCGCCAAGTCAGCTCACCGGCGCGGCAGCCCACCTGCTCGCAGGAGCTCGCCCTTGCTCTCAGGGGCTTGCCTTTTTGCCCGCGGGGGTTTGCCTTTGCCCATGGCGGCATGCCCTGCCCATGTTGGCTTGCCTTCTCAAGGCGGTCTGCCCACCCGAGGAGGCCCCGGGGACCGAACCCGGGGCCTCCCATGTGGTAAACCGGCGCCCTACCAACTGTGCTACAGCCGGCCCCTGGTTTTTTTAATAATTGACATTCTGTAAGGAGTGAAATGATATCTCATTGCAGTTTTGATCCTCGTTTCCCTAATAGCTAGTGATGTTGGACATCTTTTCATTTACTTTTTGGCCATTTGTATTTCTTCTTTGGAAAAATGTCTGTTCAAGTCCTTTACCCATTTTTTTTTAAGATTTATTATTATTTTTTTTTATTTATTACATATCCCCCCCCCTTTCTGCTTGCTCTTGCTGTGTGACCATTCTTCTGTGTCTTTCTATGTCTGCTTCTTGTCTCCCCCCGTCTTTGCGGCGGCTCGTTCCGTTCATGGGTGGCTCCATTCCGTTTTCACGGGCGGCTCCGCTCCATGTTTTGCGGGCAGCAGTCCTCCATGTTTTTGCGGGCTGCCGGCTTCCGCGGGGGTTAGCAGGCGGCAGCTCTGCTTTTTCACAGGTGACTTTGCCATGCCCGTGGGGGCTCCGCCCTGCCCGTGGCGGCTTTTTGCCTTGCCCACGGCGGCTCTGTCCCACCCACGGCAGCTTGCCTTTCTCAAGGCCGTCTGCCCGCTTGGACAGGTTCCCGGGAACCGAACCCAGGGCCTCCCATGTGGTACCCCAGCGCACTCTTTATCCACTGAGCTATCTAGCCGGGCCCCCTCCTTTACCCATTTTTAATTGGGTTGCTTGTCCTTTTTATTTATTTTTTATTTTTTTATTTTTTTATGTATCAGGGCCAGGGATTGAACCCAGGACCTCGTATTTGGGAAGCCAGCACTCCACCACTGGGTCACATTGGCTGCCCTGGTTTGCTTGTCTTTTTTATTAAGTTATATAACATGGAGATCAAACCCTGATTGGATAAGTGGTTTCCAAATATTTTCTCCCATTGAATAGGCTGCCCTTTCACCATAACAAAGTTATCTGAAGCACCTAAGTGTCTAAGTTTGAGGAGGATCCATTTATCTATTTTTTTGTTTCATTGTTCATGCTTTGGGTATAAGGTTTAAAAAGCCACTACCTACCGCAAGTTCTTGAACAAGTTACCCTACACTTTTTTCTAAAAGTTTTATGGTTCTAGTTTTTATATTTAGGTGTTTGATCCATTTTGAGGTAATTTTTAAAAATAAGGTGTGAGGTAGGGGTCTTCTTTCTTTCTTTTAGCTGTGGTTATCCAGTTCTCCCTGTACCATTTTTTTTTTTTTTGGATAGACTTTTCTTTTTTTTCCCCAGTGTCTTATTTTTCTCACTTTATTTTCAAAGAAGCTTTAAGTTACAGAAAGGTCACATAGAAAATATAGGAGAAATAATTTCCATTTAAAACTATATGTGGAGATCCAAGATGGCAGAGCAGGGAATGTTAAGCTGCCCTCCTCCTTCAGAAACTGTGGGAAGGTGGGCAGGTTTACCTGGCAGAAGGGAAGCCACTGGGCTGTGGGGCAATTGGAGAGGGCAGCTAGGGAGTGTGGACCCAGCTGGAGGGGGGAAATGGAAGCTGTAGGAGATAACGCACTCAAGCCAGCACACAGATGGCTCAGAAGGATAGGGAAGCCAGGGGGTGATGTGGCAAGATTATGTGCTATAATGGAATATTGCATAACACATAATAATATAGAACAAATGAAATGCTATGAACTACAAGAAAATTTTCTTTTCTCTGTCTCTCTCCCTCTCTCTCTTCTTCTCTCTCCTCTCCCTTCTCCTCCCCCCTCTCTTTTTTTTTCTCTCCCTCAGAATAAATTAATAAAGCTTGCCCCAAATTCACTGAGGATAACTATATGGAAACATTTATTTGCTTTATTTCTGTGAATGCACCATTTGTTGTTCCTGAGTTCCTGCGTAACATCACATCCCTTTCTCTGCAGGGTACAATAAATGAGGACAAAGTGTTCAAGATGATGGGTCAAACCTGCAATCTATACTGCCTGAAAGTGTAGAAGTAAATCTTTTGCTAGCAGAAAAGTAGTCGAGGTTGTCGAGCAGGTCAGATTTAATGAGTCTATGGAATTGAACTGAAGAGATTTAGTAGTTTCTGAATGTCACAAGGCACTTTAGCACCTAGTGTTTCAGAAGGGAAATTAGATTAGATAGTATAGCATGCTGGAGGCCGCTGATCTGGTCACCATAAGCTGTGGTCCTTGAGCTATGTTAATCAAACCCTTTGGGGAAGTGTGAGACCAGGTTAAATGCCCAAGACCCTCAAGAGGCAGCAGAAATCCACTTCTGTGATTTTGGAAGCTCTCCTAACTTATTTAGATTTTATTCCAAGGTATATTTGTGGGCACTGATTTAAGATCTGGTGGGTTCTGCCTTTTTATTCCTTTTAGATTGAAATTCTCTTTATTAAATATAAACTGATTTCTTTCCAGTTAATAATAAAAATTGCATACAAGTAAATGCAATATACTTAAGTGCTTGTTCTCTCCAACTACCAACACTTTGAGTACCCTACAGAAAGCACTGGTGATTAAATCTCTGCAGCTCAGGAAAGCATTTAGGCTCCACCACCTGCCATGAATTCCACGTATTCATCCAGGTTTGCCTGCTTGAACTGGGGAGTTAAAGGATGTTTCCCACCAGACAAATGCATCTCTGAAGACTCTCAGCCCACAAGCGGTGGTCAGCAGGTTCTGTATCCACATCTGTATCCCGCCCAGACACGGGAACACAGCTGCAGGTAGGGCCCAAGCCCCACTCCTCAAGGGGAGGAATGGGCACACAGAGGCGGGATCCTTAAGTCCTTAAACCCGTAGTTAATCCCTCCTTCTCCTAAACATGTGACCTTGGTCCACATACCTTACGTTTCATTCATAGGCCCTGCGTTGTCCTCCAGAGCATCCATGTGACCCCTCTGGAGACCAGAGCCTAAGGGGTCATGAGACTCATTCTGATATCTACAGATTTCCAGGTCCATTCTCACCACTGAGGGTACAACCTTGGCTAAGTTAAATTGGCTCCTTTGTTTAATTGTGCATTCATTTCATTTCATCCTAGCAATCACATGGCCAATTCAACTTCTTTTTATTCAAGCCACTTAGTTTATCTGACAGTTCCAAGGGTGTGACATTTTGAGATTATTTTATGAATGCCAAAAAATACCAAAAAGAGAAAGATTATGTTTGTAAACTAATCTATTCCCCTCGGTGTGATACCCTTTGATTGTATAAAATTCAGTTGAGGGACCTTTGATTAGATTACCTGTTATGATTGATTTAGGGCTTTTGATTCTGCAATGTCACTGGGCATGACTCAGGTTGAGTCCCCACCCCCTTGCTGGGTATGAAATAAATGGACACTCAGACTGACACAGGAAGAGAGAGCTCTGTCATTTTTTATCCTGTCATGTGACAGAAAGGCTCAAACAGTTGAGGTCTCTGGGAGAGATGAACCATTTGCTGATAGCTTACATCTGAGATTAGGAAGAGACCAGAATGGCCAAGACTGATAGAGAAGGTCCAGAAGGAAACAAGCCATATACCAGGAGGGAGAAAGGACTACAGGATCACTTAAGCAAGAAGCCTCAAGAGGCTGGACCCACGGAGCTCAAGAGGAAAGGGTGAGCCCGGAGGGGAAGGTAGAGCAAGTCAGAGATGGGTAGCCATCTTGATTCAACTCGTGGCAACTGACTTTGGTTAGAAACTGCCTCTTACAGTGCTTTGAGCTGGACTTTTGAGGCCTTGGAACTGTAAACTTTTGCCCCAAACAAACACTTTATAAAAGCCAACAAATTTCTGGTACTTTGCACCCCTTTGGCAGACCAAGCCAAAGGGTAATAAAATTAACAGTTTAAGTTCTTAGCTTCTGTGGTACTCTAAAACGGACAGGTGGCTTTCATATGTACTTCTCATTTGTAAGCCTTTGAAGTGGACACTACTATTAGTATGTTAAAATTTGGCATCTGAGTGTCAGACAGGACTTGTGGTTAAACTCAAATCACAGAGCTTGGATTTTTGCTTATATACACTGGGTTTTATATGGCACCACAATATTACTTTATTTTAAAATTACATGAGTGAAATGAATGTTTAAATGTAAAGAAACATTTCCCACATTAAGAAATAAAAGCTTACTTCTATTATTTTTCATTGAGATATATGACTGAAGTATAATTCCAATTTTTAAAAAAATGACTATTTTTATCTAGGAAGCATGGAATGGATCAATGTTGTTTGAATTCTTTGGTTCTTTGTAACAGGAACATCTGTCTTTATTTCAAGTGCATGGAAATGTATTCAGGGGCCTGCCCTCCCCAGATAACTAGATGAGTAAAATTTCCTTAAAATAGAAAGATGAAAAAGTTAAACATGGGCAGAAATAGGCGATGGGGCTTTATACCACCCTCTGGTTTCCCTGAAATGAAGAGCAATCCCAGAGGTAAATTATTGTTTAATTAAAAATTTATGAAGATTCTGAACATGTCGTTGCTAATTTGATATTTTAATAGTAAAAGTTTAACAGTGATAGTGAAACAATTTTTTGAAATATGAGACACTAATCCCATTAATGAAAGAGCTGACTAGAGCACAAGGAAAGTAGCATTTCAAAAGTAGCAACTTAACCCTTTTTCTTCCCCTGGGTTTTATGTGAAGAATTAATATTTGTGAAGAATGTATTTTTGTATTATACTTCATGATTTCTGTAGCTTTTCTTGAGTATGAAAATCATCTCAACAGTTCCAACTGACTTACTTAATGTTAAAGAATAAGACTGTGAGCATGAATCCAGGGGAAACTATTAGGATATTAAAGTATATCTGATAAGGAATGAATGAATGCCACATCTCCAACCAAAATCTCATATGAGTCTCACCTTTTTGGAAAACAAGTTATGTGTCTATTTGTCTTACTATTTTCAAGAAAGAATAATAACAGTTTGGAAAAAATCATGGAGTATTGAGTAAGTGTGTGTGTGTGTGTGTGTGTGTGTGTGTGTATGAAATGGAACTATTTGGAGAGCATTTCAGAGGAGAAATGTTAGTGGTTTTCTGGACATTTCAGGTGTTTGTTTATTCTTTGTTTATTCATTTGGAGTTTCCTGGCATAAGTTGAACCATTTGTCTTCATTGCTTCTATGGCATTCTTCTTTTTCATGTTGTCAACATTTTAGGGTGAAGCTTACACTTGAAAGGAGTCTACAACCTTTAAAAATTATAACTTTTGAAAAATGCTACACATTTCAAGTACATTGTTATAGGCTGGTCAAATTTACTTTTCCAAGAGACTACCTTAAATATTCTGTATCAGAAACCAAGGGGAATAGTTATGTTATAAGTCATAACTTGAAGTATAATGTTGAATGAATAATTGATATTAACTCTTAATGCACAATATAAACTTTTATTTATTAATTTTTTCTCTTTTGTGGTTAATGATTCTATCTAAATATGTATATTTCAATTCTAATTTAAGATTTGAAATCCCTTCCAGTCCCCCTAAGATAATTTCCTCACCTATAACATGATAGAATAGAATGTATCTTTAGCATCTGGCTTCTTTGACTGTAAACATGTAAACATGCTCCAGTCTTTCAAACCTCTAACACACACACACACACATGCACACAAAGCAAACAAACAAAAATGCTTCTTCTGCCTCACGTCCCCTTCAGGGTAGTGACCTCTCTTTTTGTTCCCTAATCTCCACAGTGAAAGTCCTTGAGCGCCAAGACTTTCTGTACCCTTAGTCACATGACTAGAACATCCTTATGGTCCTACCGCTCCGGAAGCTTTTATGACAGAGGTGACTTCTGTCTCTTGGTATGACTTTGCCAATTCTTTTTTTTTCCTGTCGTTCCATCGAATGCTTGTTCTTTTCCTTAAGGTTCATTTGTAAGACTCTCCATGGGTGAGAACATCTACTCCCATGATTCATTTGTCCTATGCTGATAATTCCACAGACTGTATTTTTGGCCCAGGCATGTTTGCCGCGCTCAGCCCTATTCCTTACCACATACCTCCTCTCTGCCATCCCGGTCTCTTCTCAAAATCACCTTAATACAATATGTTTAAAATCAAATTCATCATTTGTTTCTGCAAAGATTCTCCTCTGGTGCTCCTTCCCTGTGCAAATATCATCACTATTCACTTAGTGTCAAAATCAGAAGCAAAAGGTCACCCTTTGTTCTTCCCACTCCACATCCATCCAATCACAAAACCCTATACCTTTTGGGTCCTAAATATTCCCATCCATCCCCACTATTCTTTTTCTTTCTAGGCCACTGGCGCTTTTCACTTGAGAGCTACAACCTTATGAGACTTCTGCTTGCTTCTGCTCTTCCTACTCTGCATTCTATATCCCCAGCGATATTTTGAAAACACAGGTGGTATTTTGCCCCACTACTCAGAGCCCATGAATGATTTTTTCACTGCCAGCATAGAAGAGGCAAAACCTCTTTAGGTGTCTTGTAAGGTGTGCCATGACCTGGTCTCCTCAGCCTTCCTTCTCTCTCTTCCACCTTCCCACCCTATGTTCCAAACATTCCCAAGGATTTTCAGTTCTGGTGACTTCCCCAGGGGAATTCAGCCACTACCAGGATGGCTACCTAAAAACATACTGTTTGCCTCACCCCCTAAATTCCATATCCTTTCCCCCTCACCATTCCCTCCAATGTTATTCACTCTTCCCCCATCCGTTCCAGTTTTATTAACTCTGGAGGATTCTTTTCTAACTCTCAGGATTATGTGCTCTTGGTTATGTTCTCGCAGAGAATTCTGTACTTCCCAGTCAAATAATATATTATCCTTTTGAAATATCTTACTGTTTTATTTTACAATAAATTGTGAAAAACATGATGGCAGGGATTATTTCATCCGCTCTTCTGTTCTTTTTTATGGCATCTGACAAGAGTAAGCTCCGTATAGTGTTATGAAGTAATTTTGTCAGTTAACCTATTGATTGATTAATATTGCATGCATTTCAGATATCTTGCATCTAGAGTGAATAATACAGTGTGTGGAATGGTGTAGGAACCAGGGAAATTGTTGCTATTATCATGGCTCTAACTGTAGCTTAACTTTCACATGATACATTTCATGCAATTGAAATCTTCTTTAAAACTTGAATAATCTGTAATTGGGTCAAGTAGTCAATATCATACCTGCAAAACTCAGTTGCTATGTTTCTTTTCCTCACCAGAGGCATATATACCCTAAATGGCTGTCCTTTTAGATTAAATATCATTTAATTACAAGATCGTCTTCTGTTGCACAGCGCGCCCCCGCTGGGCCGCCAGCACGGGAAGCGCAGGTGGGAGACCTGTCAGAACCGATCGCCGCAGTCCAGG
>PVKH010006659.1:0-20869 GCA_004027955.1 Chaetophractus vellerosus | reverse complement strand
GCTTGCTCTTGCTGTGTGTCCATTCTTCTGTGTCTTTCTATGTCTGCTTCTTGTCTCCCCCCATCTTTGTGGCGATGCGCCGAGTCAGCCCTCCGCAGAGGCGGCTCGCTCCATTCGTGGGTGGCTCCATTCCGTTTTCACGGGCGGCTCCGCTCCATGTTTTGCAGGCAGCAGTGCTCCGTGTTTTGCGGGCTGCCTGGCTTCCGCGCTTTGCAGGCGGCAGCTCCATGTTTCACGGGTGACTTTGCCATGCCCGTGGCGGCTCCACCCTGCCCGTGGCGGCTTTTTGCCCTGCCCACAGCAGCTTGCCTTTCTCAAGGCCGTCTGCCCGCTTGGAGAGGTCCCCAGGAACAGAACCCGGGGCCTCCCATGTGGTATACCGGCACTCTTATCCACTGAGCTATCTAGCCGGCCCCTCTAATTGTCTTTTGTACACGATCTTTGCCATGCCAGCAATAAGTTTTCTCCGTGCAGTTTTGCTCCTTTATGATTGTATTCATTCCTTAAGGCTGCTGTAACAAATGACTGAAAACGTAGATAGCTAAAAACAACAGAAATGTATTTTGTCACAGTTCTAGAGGCTAGACGTTAGACATCAAGGTATCATGTTCTCACCTTGCCTCTTTGACAGCTTCTGGTGTCCGTTGGCTTGTAGCGACATCAACACAATCTCTGCCAACACCACATGGTCTTCTTCCCTGGGTCCCTGTGTGTCCACTCCTTTTCTTATGAGGATACAAATCATTGGATTTAAGGCCCACCCTAACCCAGTATGATCTTAGCTTTACTAATTATATCTGAAAAGAACTTATATCCAAATAAGGTCACACTGAGATTCTGGGTGAATTTTGGGAGCACTATTCAACCCACTACAATTATAAAGGGAGAACTTTAATTCATTAGGCAGGAAAACCACTTCCTGAGTAGTCGTAACTAAAATATGTCTTGACATGCAAATTCTTGACACTACTGTATGGATTTTGGTATTACTCTTAATTAATATTACACCCATATTTATAGGCTACACACCATTTTGCAAGATATAGGGCATGCTACAGTTGCACAGTAATATTAAGATAAATAAGACCCAATCTTTCTTTTCAAGTTGCCTCCAGTTTAGTAAGGGAGGACAAGAACACAGAAAATCAAAATTCATTGCAAGTTACTTGAGAGGAGTGTAATTTCCTTGGCTCTTGGAGAGCAAATACTCCTATTTTTTTGTTCTCACAGCTTCTAGCATGTACTTTAAAAATTATTTGGTAATTATACAAGTGATATTAGCCTGTGAATAAAAGGCTGCATTAACCTGAAATGAGACAATAATACCTATTTATTGGTAGGAATTGAGAAAGGTTCCAAAGAAGAAACAATATTTAATCTTAGCTTTGAAAGATATGTAAGATATTGGTAGGCAGAAGAGATAGGAAAATATTCCTGGTATAGACAATAATGAGAACAAAGCCTGATTCTCTCTGCCTGGATCTCTCTTACCCCAAATATCACATCACTCAGGTCTCTCATTAATGTTACCTTACAGTGACTCCTGTCCCAATGACCTTCTCTAAGATATCAACCCCTGTATCACTCTCTTTTTCTTTGTTCCTTTTTAAAATTTCACTTCTTATTGCTATCTTACATATCTATCCCTTTTATTTATCTATATTCTTAGTGTCTGTCTCATCTGACTTAAATATAATCTCCATGAGACAGGAACAATACTATCTATTTTGTCTACTATTGAAGTCTTATGTCAAGATACAATACTAACACAGAAGAGGTGTTTAATAGTTATGCTTTGTTTGAAGGCAGTGAAGCAGATAGGAAAGAAAGAAGTATATTTGATTGGGAAGCATGACTTTTAAGTATAGCTTTAACTTAGAGGCTCCCTCTCTACTGGTTCTGTTCAATGGCAAACAAAGCTAACACTTGGTCACCATACCCTCCACGCAGGAGAATCCCAGGGTTACCACCATCATTTCCCCGTAGAAGCCTTCTCTGTCCCTGAAGGGGCAGGCACTCTTCACTTTAGAAAAGTTGCCAATCCCTGTACTTCATGTTAACAAATTTGGTCATCTCTAAGCATATTTTTGTACTAGCAAAACAATAGTCTTTGCAATTATTTTTGTACTAGCAAAGCAATAGTCTTTGCAATTGAAATAAAAATGTGCCTGATTCTTGATATATCTTAACAGAATTCACATAAATGCTGCCATGTGATGTTGACTTCAGTGCCACTTGCAAATGCTCTTTGCAGTTTCATGAACTGTATCTAAAATCAGCTACTCTGATAAGCTTTGCCTTCCTTATTGCTCTCCATTTCAGTGTTCACATCTTTATTATTTCTCTTAGGTATTACTTTCAGCAAAACACATTTTACACCTCATTTCACAGTTTGTTCAAGTGAAGGTAACTATTTCATTGCCTTGAACAACAGTACTTGGAACCCAATAATGTGCTGTTTGGTTTAATATTAAAAAACATTCATATTAAAGTCACTTCGCTTGGGTATAGGACCTTTGAATCTATCAACTACACTCAGTTTCTTGGGTAATAAAGAGAAAACATTTTATCTACTTATTTACAAAAATGTCATCTTTAAATATTTTAACAAAATAAAATCCATTTCATTATACTGTATATTATCTAAGTGTAATTATCCCAACTATTCTTGAAAATCCTAAGCATGGAAACAAATCCAGGATAAGCACTGCCAAAGCACAAGTCATTAGCTCTCCAACTGTTGTATCTTTGCAAGAGACTTTTACACTTCTTTTGGAGTGTAAGTGAAACACAAATATATAGAACAAAATCTTGACTACTCAGCCATGTATCAAGAGAAGCATCATTGTAGTACTGTCCTTAACCTTTATTCACATCAGCGAGAAGAGCAACTTTCTTTGTGGCAACCCTGCATCCCAGTAGTTGTTTAGCATATTATTTGTGATTACATGATTTCAAATGAATATTTAGAGAAGTCAGGAGTGAATGCGAGAGAGGAGGCAAAGAACTCTAAAACTATAGATGGCATGGAAATAACTATTTTGAGTCAGAGAGTTTTCATTCAAATTGCCTCTCTCACTTATTTGCTGAAAGCTCTTGGACAAATAGCTTAATCTCTCTGAGATGGAATTTATTCAATGTAATAGAGGTTTATTTCTGTGAGGATTAAATTAGTGCTTGCTGCGTATTTTAAGAATATTATATGAGGTTCAATACAGTAGGCACTAGCCAAATATCGCTATTGAATACTTTATGAAGTATTCATAAATACTGAATGAAAATGTGATATAAATGTCAAACATATGCTGGATATTCAAAGTTTTAGTGCCAAAAATAATCTATAATGTAGTATTGCTAATTTTATATTGAGTACATGTTGAAATTATATTTTGAACATATAGAGTTAAATAAAATGTATTATAAACTTAATTTACATTTTTACTTTTTGTGGCCACTAGAAAATTTAAGATTATAAATATTTCTATTGTTCACAATTCCTCTATAAGAATATTTTGCTATTTTCCCTCCACTGAACCAGAGTCACATTGAGAGGATAGATTCTATCTTATTTCTTTGATGCCAGTACCTAGTGAAAATTCTGGCACAAAGAAGACCTCCAACAAGTATATAGAGAGAATTGAGAATGTGTAAAAGTGTAATTTTAACCAGGAGTTTTTAACATAATTTCCTAAAGAAACATCTTTGCTCCTGTTAATAAGCAAATTCAAACCAACCTTTTTTTTTATTTTCTATCCAATTTATTACTCAGATTTCTGAATAACGTTCATTTTTGTCACTCTGCTTCATCATTATCATATCTAAAAATATAGGAATGTGGTAGGTGGGGTCATGTTCTTATTCTTAATCCACATTCTTGTGGCTGTGAACCCATTGTAAATAGGACTTCTGGAAGGTATTACTTTTAGTTAAGATGTGACCCAACTAAATGAGGTTGGATCTTAATCCAGATTACTGGAGACCTTATAAAGAAGATACAGAAGTTACAGAGGCCAGAAAAGAGATAACATCACCATAAGACAAGAGGCAGAAATACAAGCCATGGAACCCAAAGGATTGCCAGCAGCCAGCACCAGAAAGCAACAGATTTTTCTGGAGAAAGAAATCCTTGTCAATATATTAATTTTGGACTTTTAGCCTATATACCATGAGCCAAAAAATTCTCATTATACAAGCCAACCCATTATGTGGTATTTGTCATAGTAGACTGGAAAACTAAGACAAGTAATGACAACTTTTTGCTCTCTTTTGTCTCTTTGTTGTCTGCCATCTGTTCCCTATCAATTCCCAGTGTTACTTTGGAGTACTGAATGTCTAACCACACACTGTAGTCATACCAATAATTATATGCATTGAAACAGTGGTGTTATATCACCTTTATGTGAAAACAGTGTTTCATTTCTATACAGATTTTACAATTTTATCCAGAACATTTACCTAGTCAAAGGCACAGTGTTAGATGAAATAGAGGGCAGTAAACTGGACCAAATGGACCCTTAGTCTCAAACTATTTTGAAACATTAGAAGTAAAAGTTAAACTTTTAAAAAAGATAAGTTCTATAAATAAGGTGGAGATTCAGAGCTAAGGAAAGTCCTTCCAGTTAAAGACACTGTGTGGTAGTGTGGGGTCTTGGATAAGTGGAATGAGTATTAGAGCTAAAAAAGTCATTGAGGTTTTCACTTCTACCCATGAATACAGGACTTTACCCCATTATTACAAACCACTAAACTGGACAAAATATATTAAACAATTGTTTTCAGACATAGGACCACAGGGAGGTCAGGATTGTGATACTTTAGAGAAGGAAAACTAAAAAAGAAAGCCCCATGATAACCTGGGCTTTCTGTCTGGAGACATTTTCTGGACTATGGGGATCTTAAACACAACATAGTAGGATTAGTGAGTTGAGGAGACAGAAATCAGAAATCAGACAAATGGAAGTGGTTAGAATTTATGGAGCAGAATATTAGAGAGAATGAAACTTCTAAGGAAAAGAGTATCTGGGTGAATACCAATCTGTGCATGAAGAGTGAAACACCAAAAGACCAGGAAAGAAACAACTGTGGTAAAGAAGAAATATTGAAAGATTGTAAGTTTAAAAATTATTAGTGCTCTCACAGCATAAGGAATCATTATGAATTGTTCTGAGGCCCTGGAAGTGTCCAAATCAAGGCATCATCAGGAGATGCTGTCTCACCAAGTTGCAGCTGTGGGTGATCAGGCACCTGGCAGGGCAAGATGGCAGCTCTGCCCCTCTCTGCCAGGCTTACTTTCTCCCTGAGCTCAGTTGTGGGTGATCAGGCATTTGGCTCATCTCTTACCACTCCTCCAAGCCTCATCTCTTTCAGCCTCTGGGGGCCTCTTTCCATACCTCTGTGCTCCATTGATTCCAGCATCTGGGGCCTCCAGGACCTCTCTCTCAGCCTCTTGGGGTTTCCCTGTCTCTGCAGCTATTTCCTGTGTGTCTGTGGCTTTTTACTACTCTGTTTATAAAGGACTCCGGGAAGGGAATTGATTAAGCCCCACCTTGGGTCCTCCAGTCTGATCAAAGTCCCTTAATTGAAATGATTCAATCAAAAGGGATTTAATCAAAAGCTCCCTTAACTGTACCTAATCAAAGTTCCCATCTACAATGTAACAGGCACAGGAATGATTCACTTTAAGAACAGCATTTTGTGAGGTTCACAAAAGACTCAAACCAGCATAGCCAGAAAGGTAGAAGAAGGTAAATGAATATTTAGGTTTCTGATATTATATGGTATGGGATATAATATTATTTAAAATTAGACTGTGATTACTTAAAGAAGCATATTGTTAGTCTTATAGAAGCCATTTAAAAATAAAATGAAGTATAGTTTATAATCCAATAATGTAAATTGAACCATAAAAAAAAAATCTATCCAAAAAGAAGCCAAGAAAAAGTCAAAAAGAAAATATGGCACAAATCTAAAACAGGAAAATAGCAAGATGATGAATTTTAAGCCAATAAATTGAGAACTGACTTAAATAGAAAAGGTATAAATGTTATAAACAAAATATAAATATTTTCAGACTGGTCAAAATGGCAAGCCAGACTATATGCTAACTAATAGGCACACTTTAGGTTAAATGTTAAACAGTGAAAAACTCATATAATACAAAAACTTATTAGTGGAAAACTCTGAACTGGTTGTACTAATATCACACAAAATAAGCTTTAGAACAAATAATTTTCTCATGACAATTCATATGAAAAATGGGTCCATTCATCAAGAATATTAACAATCTTAACTGTTTACCTAACCAGAGCTTAAAACTACAAGAAACAAAATTTTACAGAACTGAAAAGAAAAATATATAATTTGGAGATTTCATCACTCCTTTCTCAGTAATAAATAAAACAAGTAGACAGAAAATCAATAAGAATACTGAAGATTTGAAATATCCTATCAACCAACTTATGTGATATTTACAGGACACCCCACTGAAAAATAACAGAAAACACATTTTTTCAAGTGAATACAGAACATTTACCAGGATAAATAAATTCAAGGCCATAAAAATATCAATAAATTTAAAAGGATTGAAACCATATAAAGTGTGTTTTCTGACACTGGAATTAAATTAGAAATCAGGAAAAGAGAGATGTCTCGATAATCCCCAGATATTTGGAAATTAAACAACATAATTCTCAATCACCCATGGGTTAAAAAAAATCACAAGGGAAATTAGAAAACTTACTGAACTAAATGGAAATGAAAACATAATATATTCAAATTTGTAGGATGCATTTTAATGAGTTTCAAGAAGAATACTAACAGCAGTCTAAGGAAAAGAAATTCTGAAATCAATGCTCTAAACTTCCATCTGAAAAATAATAAAAAGAAAAGCAAGCAACTCAAAGTAGGCCAAAGGAGAGGAATAACTATTTTTAAAAAGAACAGAGATTAGTGAAATAAAAAGAAGAAAATAATAGAGGAAAATCAATGTAGTCAAAAGCTGATTTTTGAAAGATTGGGAAAATTGATAAAACCCTAGCCAGACAGTTCAGGGGAAAAAAAGAAGACACAAACTAAGATGAGACTTCATTATAAATCCTATGAGAATTAAAAGCACAATAAGGGAATATTATGGAAAACATACTGCCTTTAAATTCAACAACATAGTGAAATGGACAAAGTCAAAACTATCAAAGCACATTTAAATATACATATGTGAAATCATTTATATCTATTAAGTTAACTGAATTGTAGTTTGAAATATTTGATAAAGAAAAATCCAGGCCTCTGTTACACCAATGGTTAATTCTATTAACAATTAAGAAGAAATAGTATTGACTTTATGCAAAGCCTTTCATAAAATAGAAGAAGAAATATTTCCTAAATAATTTTATAGATCTATCATTATCATGATACAAGACCAGAAAAAAATTATTAAAATAAAAAAGTACAGATAAATACCCATCATGAACCTACACACAAAAATTGTTAAGAAAATTTTAGCTAATTGAATCCAGCAATATGAAAAAAAAATAAGACTGCATATTAAGTGTATAATTCAATGAGTTTGGACAAATGTGCAATCTCAGGAATGCAAAGTTAGTTTAACATTAAAACAGTGTAAGTGAAAATAGTACAATTTATAAAGCAAAATAATAAATTATCTCAAGATGCAAAAATGTTTTGTCAAAATTTAACACTTTGATGATTAACAACAAAAACAACAACACAATAACTTGTGGCCAATTAGCTAACATTCTATTTAATGTTGAAGGATAAATTCTTTCACCCAACATCAAGGGAAAGGCAAGTGTACCCACTCTTAATACTTCTATTCAACATTGTGTTGTAGAACCTAGCCATTGCAATAACAGAAAACAAGGAATAAATAGCTTACAGGTGAAGGAAAGTAGTAAAGCAGTCTTTATTCAAAGATGACATGATTCTAAGTATCCATAGAAAGTTACTGATATTCAGTAATAAGCAGACAAACAACCCAAGAAAAATGGACAGATGATTTGAACAGAGACATCCCAAAATCATATATAAATTGCTGATAAACATGAAAAAAGCTCAGCATTATTAGTCATTAGTAAAATGCACACAAAATCCACAGTAAGTTACCACTAGGCATCCATCAGAATAGACGAAATAAGAAAGACTGACAATACCAAGTGTTGGTGAATGTGTGTAATAACAGGGTTCTCATACATTACTGGTGGGAATTTAAGTGATACAGCCACTTGGGAAAACAGCTTTTGCAGTTTCTTAAAACCTAAACATACATTCACCGTACAGCACATCAATCTCACTCTTCGACATTTAAAAGCATATATCCATACAACAACAGCTATATGCACGCTCATAGAAGATTTATTCATAATAGACATAAACTGGAAACAACAAAATGTCCAAAAATAGGTGAATGTGGAAATAAAATTTGATATAGTCAATTACTACTTAGCAATAAATTGGGATGAAGTACTGATATATGCCATTAAATGGATGTACCTCAAAAACTATGCTGAACAGAAGAAACCATACATAAATGTGTACTTACTATATGAGTCTATTTATATCAAATTCTAGAAAGAATAACAGTTGTTGCCTTGGGTTCAGAGTGTGTATTTGAGGGGGCAAGGAGATAAGGACAGATTTAATTGCAAAGATCATGAATACAATTCTGTGGAAATGTTCTATAGCTTGACTATAGTAATAATTTGTCAAAATTCACTGAAATTCACATAGAGTGCAGTTTGCTGTTTGTAAATCATACCCCGATAAAGTTAATTTTTTAAATGACTGAGAATCCCTGGCTAAGGAGATGGGGATGGATGGGTATGAAAAAGGTAAACTCATAAGCAAAAGCGCCTAGAGAGAAAAGCATCAGGCATATGTGGGGAGCAATGCCGAGTTCCATTTGACTTGAGCAAAAGGTAAATGAACAGGAATTGTGCCAGCACAGATTGGAAAGTTAAAATGGAGTTAAAATATGCACGGCCATAAACATCTAAATGAACATCTCAAACATTACTTGTTAACAAGTTATGAGATGCCAATTTTTGTTGGTTGTCTTTCCTTTTTTTAAAATTTTAACATTTAGAGCAGCATCTGCAGACAAGGGAACTGCTACCGCGGTTCCTCCTTAGGCCATAGGAGCTGTTTGTCCTTGGCTTTGTATAAGCCCTTTGCCATTGAATCACAGTGTTCATTTATTTGTATCTTGTAATCCTTTCTCACAACTCTTATCAGCAGAGATCTTAACAATTTGTGTTTACAGAATCAAAATGGAGACACAATAGTGGATACTAGGTATTGTTTGAAAAGAAATTAATTGGGTGTGCATCAAATAAATACTTTTTTCTCAAATATATTTTTGTACACTGCCTCTTAGTTTAGCCATGATTTCCAAAATAACTACCTTGTTATTTAGCTGGAACTATGAAGGTTTTAGCCAAAATTTTTTCTCCAATTATCGAGGGAATTGTTCATTTTGAGGGACCATAAGTATTGGTCAAATATACTGGAACATTGCAAAGGCTGAAAAGATAAAGATTCTCTCTGAGACTATAAATATGTTGAGCTAAATATTAGGCAAGACAATGTTGTTCTATCCAGATGGCTAATTTGCATGGCATCGTTTAACACTTGACTCTTTTCCATTTCCATTTGCTCATTGTAAGAAATATGTTACCTCATATATATTGAGGACTTTAGAGAGAGGGAATGGTACCACCAAGTACTAGGTATTGAAAATCATCTGAAATCTGACTGCAAGATTTGAGTCATGCTATTCATGCTTCTACAATGAAGGAGAAAAGAGGCTTAAAGGATTTGGGGCTTTTAAAAGGCAGGAGCTACTTCTACAGCCTCCAGTGATTTGGTTGTCTCTTGGGTTAAAAAACCCTGAAAGTTTCAAATAGGGACATTTTTATATGAAATCTTATTAGCAAAGTCAAAATTCAGGTAGAGTTATCAGTATTAATGTTATTTCATAGTTCAATTACTATTTGTAATAATATACTTTTCAAAGAGTTTAAAGGAAATATTAAAATGTCATGAAATTTTATCAATATATCAATACGACATAGAAATATGATATCAATGTTTAAGTTTGACTTTGCTGTTTCTTTAAATTTTTCATCTAATAGAGACAGGCAGTCCTTGCCTTCTACATATTACCAGTATTATTTTCCTATACTTGTACGGCGCTTCTGACAATTATCTGTACTTAATGACTGTTTTGGTACTGTCACATAATACCATTACATCCCACCCCTGGGTGTAAAACTGGACTTCAGAAATTAGCTCATAAACATTGTGTGGAGGAGAGATGAAGAAATACCAGGACTTGGTGGTACCATTCCCTCTCTAAAGTCCTCATTGGACACTTCTGTGAACTTGCACAATCATTCTAAAGCTATCACATTTGCTTTCTCCTAGGCAACTGTTGGAAAAAAAAGAGGTAAGAACCAAATAAAAGACAAAATTTTGAAATTATAGAGAGTCACACACTCAAAATAGGCCTTTTGGGAAGGGGGAGATCTTTAACTTGTGTTCTGTTATTTTTCAGGCTAAAGCCAGAGTGATTGTGACTGAGATTGAATTCAGCTTCTACAGCTGACTTACTCAGGGGAGTCACAAACCCTCTTAACCTCAATTTTGTCACCTATAAAATGATGAAAGTCTAGCTATAAGTAATAAGGATTTCAGAGGATATATGAAGATAATTCTGTGAGAGCATTTTATAAAGTTTTAAAACTATTGCAGACAGCTATGTGGTAATGACAACATTAACATCAACATAAAGCATGAGATGTGGAATTTGAATTTGAGACCTTCCTACAGGGTATGTTAATTATATGATCTTGGCCTGCTTTCCAAATATCACTAAGCCATAGTTTCCTAATCACAAAATTGATTATAACAATCTCTATTTAATAGAGTAGTTGACACCTTGATTTTGGACTTTAGCATCCAAATCTGTGAAATAACAAATTCTTGTTATGTGAGCCAGCTACTCTGTGGTATGTTGTTACAGCAGCCATTGCAGACTAAGATACTATATCCTAAAAGGAGGGAGAATTTTTTAGTACAAGTAAATTTGGAAGATAGCTTCTGCCTATTTATTCTAGACCAACGATGAAAAACTTTTTAAACAAATATTGAATGATAGTATTCTCTCTCTCCCTCTCTCCCTCTCTCCCCACTCCCTCTGGATACTAGGTATCTATCAGAATGATACTTAATAAAGGTAGAAGGTGTGATATGGTTGAAAATCACAATTTGACAATCGTGCTAATTCATTGAGGCAGGAATCATAAATGCTAAATCCAAGGGGTAAAAGTTTGATGAGGTACATGATATTTATAGTCTCAAAATACCACCCCCTGAATTTTTTGTAAATTGCAAAAGCAAAAATTGAAAACCTTGGCAAGTACCACCTTAACCATATGATCAAAGTTGTCATTGACACAAGTGGTACTAAAAGATAGCACGTGCCACCTGACAAGATGCACTAAAAAAATGCATCTCTTATGTAGTTATTCTGCCAAAAATGAATCACCTACAGCTGACAGTGAGGAAACATTAAACAAACACAGGACATTCTATAAAATAACTGCTATACTCTTCAAAGCTGCCAACATTAGGGAAATGAAAAGAAGAATGAAGAACACTTCCGATTAAGGAAACTAAAGGGGCATGATAAATGAGTGAATAAGATCATAATAGCATTTTTCTTCTCCAATGAATGCTATTTGGATAGATTTTAATTTTTATAAGGCCTGTCATTTTGATGATAGTATCATAACAATACTAATATCCTTGTTTTGAAAGTCTTGTGGTTATGGAAGAGAATGGCAATTTTCTTAGGAAATACACAATAAGTTATTAGGGTTAAAGAGACATTATGTCTTATTCTCCAGTGGTTCAGGAATAATATTATAAACATATATATAACGGAAAATGTAAGGGCAAACTTTAATGGGAGAGAGGGTAATCTGGTTAAAGGGTACACAGAAGTTCATAGTGCTTTTCTCAAAACTTTTTTATAAGTTTGAATTATTTTGGACTGTTGTAGATTCCTAATGCCTGGTAGTGTTGGAGCTTATTAAAAGATCACACTAATCATTTTCCTTCGCTTTCCTTTATATAATAGTGGTTAAAACATTGTGATATTACCCTGAAGCAAAATATAAAACATGACTTGAGGGGGCCGGCTGTAGCCCAATTGGTAGGGCTCCGGTTTACCACATGGGAGGCCCCGGGTTCGGTTCCCAGGGCCCCCTCGAGGGGGCAGACCGCCTTGAGAAGGCAAGCCACCATGGGCAGGGCAAGCCGCTGTGGGCAGGGCAAGCCCCCACGGGCAGGGCAAGCCGCCGCGAGCAGGCAGGCCGCTGCGCGATGAGCTGACTTGGCGGGTTGCCGCAGCGGGGGTAGACAAGCAGATACAAAAGAATGCAAAAAATGAACACAGCAAGAACGAGCAGAAAGGGGGAGATATATAATAAATAAAAAATAAATCTTTAAAACAAAAACATGACTTGAAAATTTAAAGCATTTGTAGCTGATTCATGTAAGCCTAGCATATTTTACATTTATAACTGACAAAATAATTTTTCTATGGAATTCTTCCACATGAAATTTCTTCCAATATTACATTTCCCATGACATAAATTCTCAAAGATAAAAAGTGGAAACACGTGATATACGACCTCATATAAGTGTTAGTCCTTCGTTTCTAGTATTGTGTAAAAAATTTCCTGATACAATTAATGCATGATATAGGTATCATTTAGTCACAAAGAACAAAACACCTGGGTTTCCATGTGTTCTCATTTATTTTGCTGTGTTGGGACATCATGGATGGATTTCTGTATAATTCTATGAGCATGATAACTTTCCAGAAAGATAGGCTTTCCTGGGATACACTATTATCCAGGTGCTTATGAGTTTGGAGAGGAGCAAAGAGGGAAGTATACAAGGTCGTATATTTCAGAGATACCAAAGACATAATCTAAGCAACAAAAAGTGACCTGCTAGTATTTTTTGCTGAAACACTTCTTAGAAAGCATTAGATAAGACTTAACAGCAAGGGACAAAGGGTTTGTATAGCATAGTTGAGTAAATTTTGGGCCTATTTCAATCTGTGCCTTTCTGGATAGAGTCGGTATTTATAATTTTTAGAGAAACATAGACAACTTACTAGCTGCAATATCTTCTTGAAGAAAATCTTTTGTATTTAAAAAAATATCAAAGACATAAGCATGCATATAGTTTTTCTATCACTCACAGAAAATCATTAATATTCATGAAAAATTCACTGAAAGGTCAAAAAAGTCTTAATATTAAAAATAGTTGTACTTGTTATTGCAAATCTGAAACAGATACTTTCGAGTATGTGCCAATTTTCTTTTAATCTAATTGAAATTTTAATTTAATTAATTAAATTTAAGAATTAGATCTTTATTCATGGTTCTGAAATGTTTATAAATAATTAAAAAGTAAAGAGAGCATATTCTTTTCCAAAAATAATAAAAATGAAGAAGCCACAAGAGAAATAATTTAATAGAAGAAATAAATGAAACAGAAAAATATAAACCAAATATGTATTATTCACCTAACATTTTCAATCCTTTTTATACAATCTGAATATCTATGCACTACTCTTGTGACAAATCAATGGAAATTTCAATAGCAAGTGGAAAGAAGTTTCTGTGCTGCAAAGTCAGGAGAGAACCAAAGTTATTTACTAAGTCCACATTTTGACAAATTAATAATCTTTCTGTTAAGGATTCAACATCTTTCTTTAGAAAAAGAAATCTTTTTCTTACATTAATATGTTTAGGAATGTAAGAAGATAAACGGGAATTAAAAGATTATTCTTGGAATATTATTTTCTTTAAAAGAGTAACATCAATCAGTACAAACACCCACAAATTAACAGAATATGGAAACCAATTCCATTAGTGTATAGAGCTTGATCAGAGGCTTCAAAAAGGTTGTAGAAAGAGTAGTAGAGTTGAATACAAAAAAGGAGGGGAATTTAGGATATGCAGTGAAGACACAAAATAAATAAAATTATTATGGGGCGGTATTTATCTACAAGAGGGATTCATGGTTTGTAGACAGGATAGAATTTAAAAGTGTTAATTGTAGAGACCATGGTTAGAGTTAAAGTTAAAAAATTTTTTAAAAATAAGCAGTCCAGGAATGTCAATGGAATAAAGCATGAAGGATCAGGGAAAGAAGAAAAGAATAAGCCATTTGATGTTATGACAACCTCCATATCTAGATCACTGTTAAAAGATGATCTTGAGTATATAATAATTCAAAATTATTGAATATTTGTATGTGAAAACTTTTCAACATTTGTCACAAAATTTAAGCACAATATAAATCAATGTCCTTCTATCATATATGTAGTGACTCTTTCCTGAAACAACAAAATATACCCAAACTATGACTTATCTTTCAGAAGCCATGTTGTCTTTCACTAAGAGTTAGTGTTAAAAATTCTATATTGTGACAGTCTGAAGCTGGGTGGACCCAGATGATTATGTCCTTTGAACTAATCCATCCCTGTGCATGTAAACCTATAGTGGTTGGGACTGCTTGATTAAATTACTTCTGTTAAGGGGCTTTGATTAGATTGCATGACCCAGGGTGCACCTTAATCCTCTTACTGGGTTCCTTTATAAATGGGGAAAACGTGCAGATTCACAAAGAAAACTCCTGGAAGCAGAAAAAGGAAGCCCTGGAAGCCAGAAGCTGAAATCAATGGAACCCAGGAGAGAAAAAGTAACAGGAGAAGAGAGAAAGCCAGAGGTAGCCAAAAGCTAGAAGGAATGGAGCCTGGAGGAGAAGGCAGAGACCCATAGATGTTGCCATGTTGCCCTTCCATATTTCTGATCGTCCATAGCTGCAGCTTGGGGTGAAAGCACCTCCGAATGATGCCTTGATTTGGACATTTTTCTCATCCTTGGAACAGTAAGCTTATAAGTTAATAAATCTCCATTGTAAAATCCAACCCATGTCTGCTATACTGCCTTGGCAGCCCTTAGCAAACTGAAACATATACTTTATTTTAAAATCTGTTAGCTATCTAGTTGTGGTTATGACACATATCAACTTTTAGCTCTCTCTTACTCAGAGCATGGCTAAGCTGCCATCACTAAAAGATACAAAAGTAACATAGTAGCTCACATAAAAATAATTTTTTTTCCCTATCTTGAATAAAACACATAGTCCCAGGTAAAAGTGGTCCTGCTGAGTGAAATCATCTAGCAATCTTTCTGTCTTATTAATTTGCCATTGCCCAGGGTGTTTAGCTAAGACATAAGGTCAAACCTGATTGAAGGATGTCCATGCTTTAGCTCTTGAGGAAGAAGAAAGAGAGTGTGGGACAAACAACTTACCTTTAAGGAAGTAATATGGACATTGTACACATCTCTTCTGCCCCATTCCATTGATGAGAATTTTAGTCACTGATGAGAATTTTAGTTGCAAGAGAAGCTGGGAAAGTAGTCCCTAGCAGTAAAGCAATTGGTACTGTTAAACTATGATATTTATTCTTGCTACTCACTTATGTAACACAACAGGTTAGATAATGCCTTATTATTTGTTAAATATCTGATCATAGTTTCAGTTTAATATTTGATTTCCTACAAAAAAGACCACTACTTGATAATTTATGTGTAATTTGACATTTAGATCTAAAATATTGTTTCTCAGTACTTAAATCATTCTAGGGCATGAACTAACACAGCCTGTCACAGGAACTTACTCATAGTTTGCATTCCCTAGACAAAGATTTCCCTTGAATATTTTTCCACTCTAAAGATTTCTTATTTTGTCTCAGTGATTTACTTAACACACACTTACTTAATATGTATATATTTATAGCTAATGTTTACTGAGCTCTTAATATGTGTTGAGTATTACAATAACCCTTTACTTGAATTCTGTCTTGAAATGCTTTTAATGAAAGCAAAAGTTATTATTATCCCCATTTTACAGATAAGGAAGCTTACTAAGTTTTAGAGAGGGTAGATGATTTACCCAAAGAACACAGCCAGCTTTTGATTGGGTTTGAAAGAAAAAAGTCCATGATCTGCCCTCTTAACTACTGTGATAGTGCCTTTACTACCTTGGTACCTTGAACCTAACTGTGTGCAGGAGTATTGAAGAGAAAGGAAATATCTTCAAGCTGAACAAGATTGGAATCTCTTCAGCGAATAAAAGACAAGCTATAGGAGAAAGAGTGAAAGCTAGTGCATGTTTCTATGTGTGCTATATAGAGTCACAAAAGGTAGCATTATTGTATAGTGTGATGATACACAAATGGAAATGCTTAAGCGCCTGTGCTAAGAGGAACCAAGGGTATAATGATGTCAGTTTGTAGGTAGGATGGTGGTTGCTGCAAACAGTTATCATAATCCAATGTAATAACTAAGACCAAAACTGGATCAGAAATTTACCCACGAATCTCCTCAACTAGGGGATTGTAAGGCAGATAATAGAAAAGGAGAACCTGGAGAAACAGACTTGCCTGTAGGATTAGCCCTTTAGGAAAGGGAATTGGAATGGAGAATAAGGCCATCCGAAGTTCAGTGATCAAAGGGACAATGTCTTCTCTGACATGACCAAGTCAGAAATTGAGATCCGTTCCAAAATCTAGGCCATAGGCAAAGAAGCTTAAGAAGCAGATGGTAGGTAAAATCAGACCTGAGGTGTTAATCTTTATTGTTGTTAGACCCTAGTTCATATTTGGGGATATAGAAAAGGATTTGGCACTCTGGGAGACAGAGCAGCAGAAAATTTTAGAGTATTAGAGCTACAAATAAGAGTGGACAAGTACAGTACCAGCAGAATCTTGGAGTTAGAGCATCAGTCCTATGGACCAAGGCAATGGGCAAGAAATTGGTACAAGGTCGTGACTCTCAGGGCCAAGTGGATGTTCAAAGTTTACATCACATATATTGTACAACAAATCTTTAGCAGTAAGAGGTATCCTCTCAACAGTTGGTAGAGGTGGAACTCCTTATATGTACTTTTTGACTAAGGCAGAGACTAATCCAGGCTGAATCTGAATGTTGGGTCTGATAGAGTCTGGGGAAAAGCAAAAGTTGGCATTCTCCGCTGGATAAAAAGTTGCTCTGACCTCTAATTCTGGGATATAAAAGATACTCTAACCTGCAGATTACTTGCCATTCATTGATAAACTGCCATACCTGTCTTTCTTGCCTTTCTTGCTTTTAAAAGTAAATTTGTAGTCATCCATATATATTCAAGTGCGTTCTTCTTCCTTCTTTATAATCATA
Organism: Chaetophractus vellerosus; assembly: GCA_004027955.1. Lineage (NCBI taxonomy): Eukaryota > Metazoa > Chordata > Mammalia > Cingulata > Chlamyphoridae > Chaetophractus > Chaetophractus vellerosus. The sequence goes on along the minus strand of PVKH010006659.1, from coordinate 3,548 downwards.
GGAAATATATTCTTGATATATAGATGACTCATATTCTGAAGTATGTATGCAGAATTTTAAACACTCATTGTGACTTATTAGTAAAGTCTGTATGGCTTAAGTCTCCCTTTACTTCAAATACATAAGGAATCTTCAGTTATATCACTTGACTTCTAAGCGAATGTGGAAAGCATGTATTCTATATAATTTAAATAATAATGCTATTACAAAAGTTTTCTTTTAAGTAATTATATTTAGCAAATATTAAATTTCTTATCCCTTCTCACTCCTGCATTTTTATATATGTTAACAAAATGTTCACTAAATGTTTGAGAACAATTTCTAAGCTCTCTTCTCTGAGAATTAAGGAGACATATACAAGTTTCAGTTTACAAAACATTGATAAATAGGTATCTGGATTATTAAAATTCAGCCCACCCATGTTTAATTTGTGCCTACTATGTACACACCCTGGCAACGCAGATGGATAAGATGCTGTAACTACTACTATCAAGAATCTCACAGTCTATCCTGGGTGAAGGGGAAGAGACACATGCACAAATAACTACAAAGCAAATACACAGTGATAAATGCTATAAGACAAGTATAAACATTTCCTGTGGGAGAAAAAAAGGAAAAGGATTGATTAATTGAGACTGTGCAGATTAAGAAAAAGTAACTTTCAAAGGCTGTGACATTTGAGTTATGCCTTAAAGTACAGTTACATCAAGAAGGCAGAGAAGGGAAATGAGAGAAAGGAAGGGAGAAAGGCTATATTCGGAAGGGGAAGAAAAGAGACCAAGATCTAAAATTGCATGTTTTATTCAAAGGGCAGGGGAAAGTATCCTATATTGGGAGTATAGAGATTTAAGAAAAAGAGAATTTGTTGGAGACAGCAGATTCTTATTATTAGGGGTATTGAATACCATATTGAATTTAATATCAATTTCTGTGATATGGGGATCCACATAAACAGGACTTAATTAATGGGGACTCAATTAGAGAATGTTAATAAGATATTTATATTTTTTAAATTTATTGGTAAGGCTGTGGAGAATGTGTTGAATAAAGGAGTTTATGTCAGTAAAGCTAGTATTTGATATTTGAAATAGATTATATAGGAGATATTGATAGTATAGATGAAGAATATGGTTAAAAAAACAGGTTAGCAGGAGGCGGGGATATTTGTGAATTGTCAAGATAATACTGGCAAAGAGCTGCCTGGTCTTCATTTGACTCCACAAAGGAAGACTTCAAAGGAAGATGCTGTGTTTTACAGTTTTAGAGAAGGAGTGAGGGGTGACATATTAACAGAAGCTAGGGCTAGAAGAAAGGAAAGACATGTCAGGAAAAATGATGAATTTGGTTTGATCTGGGCCACTCAATGAGCCATGGAACTAGTCTACATTTCCCTTTGCAGTAAGCAGGCCAAATGACTGAGTTCTGCCAAGAAAATATGACCAGGCCTGGCCAATAAAATCTTCCCATGCCTTCTACTCCTTGCTCTTTCTTCATCTGCCAGCTGGATATAAGTGACTATGCAGCCCTAGAGATATTAGAATATGCCTCAGTTCATAAATAAGATATCTGAGAACCAAACATACCCATCTTGAATAGCTACTCAAGTAATCAATAAATATCTACTGTTTTTGAGACATTGTCCATTTAGGGTCTATTTTTTTCCTGCAGATTAACCCAAATAAATTCAAAGGTATTGAGTTTTTAGTGTTTGTATAACAGATATTATAGTATGGTGTGCCATGAAAGATAAATAAATGTTTCCAAGAATTGTACACAGGAAAAACACCCAGCTTAGAATAGAGGGGTGAGAAAATGTCATAGAAATAAATTTTAGGTTGAGATTGGGAGTTTACTGATATAGAAATGGGCTAGGCACTTCAGAGAATAGGACAAAATCACTTCATAAGAATATAGGTGTGGGCTGGCTCGATAGCCCAGTGGATAGGGTGCCGGCATACCACATGGGAGGCCCCGGGTTCGATTCCCGGGGACCTCTCCTAGTGGGCAGACCGCCTTGAGAATGGCAAGCCGCCATGGGTGGGCCGGAGCCACCGTGGGCAGGGCAAGAAGCTGCCACGGACATGGCAAGAGTCGCCACGGGCAGGGCAGGTCGCCCACGGATGGAGCGCAGCCAGCCACCCGCGAACTGAAAGCCGCCCATGAACGGACGCAGAGACCGCCCACAAGCAGGGAAAGCCGCGCCTGCGCAGTGACCACTCTTGGCGCCTCACCACAGTGGGGGGAAGGGGAGATATGTAATAAAATAAATAAATCTTTAAAAAAAAAAAAAAAAGAATATAGGTGTTAGATCCCAGGTTAAAGAGGCTTATAGCAAATAGCAAGATTGAGGCAGGAGTTTAATAGGTCACCAGCATGGTGGGGGTCTGAAGAGAGATTTCAGCCCACCCATCCAGGTTGGCAGTGCTCCTTTTGAGCTGGGGGAACTGGGCTGACTTACAGAAAGGTCATGTGGGTGTAATGCAAAAATATGGGGTGGGAAAGTACCAAGTTAGCTATCTCAGAGTAGGGCGTGATGTTCCCAGAACTGTCTGACCGTAGGGGAAGGAATGTTCTGTGCCCTTGTGGGGATAGTGATAAGCAAGGGCCGGGACCTGGACATTTTGTGTTTGAGCACATACGAACTCAGGAGGCAAGAGGTTGCATTCTAACAATAAGATTGAAGGCTAGTCTGTTTGTGTGTGTGTGTTTTTTTTCCATTGCCACTTAGATTCTCAGAGGCAGAGAATTAATGAGATGGTCTTATTGAGGTGTATTAGTTTGATTAAAGATTAATGATCTGGTTCTAGTTAGAACTATGAACATCTTATTTTACCTTTAGGATAAAGCAGGTCTTTTCTTAATGACTAAATCCTGAACCAGTATGGGCAAATTTCGAGCAAGCTTCAAAACAACCACACACTCCTTAGACCAGTAGTGAAACATAATGGGCTCTTAACCAAAAAGAAAAAAAAAAAAGGTACTAGAGTCAGAGTTCCTCATCAAACCAGTCAGGAAACTGGAGAGGTTCTCAATACAGAAAGGAAAAGTGTTTTGACAAAGGAAACTGGATCTTCCTTCATTTTGTCAGGGAACAGCATCTTCTAGTGAGGGAAAGAGTAACAGCACAGACCAAACGCATGCTCCTTTAACTGAGTTACCATCAGACTCTCTATTCACGGAGTGAGTTCAATATCAACTCACATCAAAGAGGCCAGGCATTTAGGAGCTGAGATGTCTTGATGAAGGGAACCCAGAAATTATCACAGCCTTATGTTTCCAACTTGCATACTGCTTTTTTATAACAGGTCCCACCAAATAACTCCATATTCGTGGCCTATAATGGTTAACTATTTAGAGGAAAATCTAAGACTCATAGAAAGAAGTCAAATTGTGAAATCATGTTTAATCAGAAAAGTACACACTCCAGATTGTGAGTGTCCCAGAGACCTCTACCAAGAAATTAGTGTATTTTTCTGTGGCGTTCAGACTGAATATGGAGAAATTAGGAACCAAGAGTGGGGTGAAAGATGAAGAAGAAAATAAGGTAG